>OY757916.1:57404948-57437448 GCA_963585895.1 Sepioteuthis lessoniana
CGTGCACTTTTGAACAAATTCTGGAAACAACACCACTAAAACCATAAATGCTGATACAATATACATCATATTCAATAGCCCAATCGAGCAGGGCTGCAGGATACACCGACTGCATCTCTGTAGAGGGGTAAGACTCCTCCAACGAGTGTCATGGATATGACACCAAACAATCTGATGGTTAGGCTTCAGTAATGCTGGAGCTTTGAGGAATGCGTAGTACCCCTTCATTGCTATTGCTCCCAGGTCCACTTTGGCTCGGTGTGGTTGCACCTGAAAGAGTCCTATCTATGGGTCAGATAGAACTAAACTGTGTAATTACGCTAAACTGAATTAGGGCACCTCTGGTGGTGTAATGGTTAGCAAGTTAGACTAGCAAACCTACACGAGTGAATTCGAGTCTCATTGGGTGCCCCATTCATTTGGCTTTGTGCTAAATCGAAGTAAAGACCTTCGTAAATTACTACGCTAAACTGAATTATTTGAAATTAATTGTTTTTTACTTTAAACTGTGTGTTTAAACTGCGTACTTATGATAAATTGAATTTTATGAAATAGAAATATCTTTGACATTTAAACTGTATACTTTTGCGAAACTGAACTGTTTGAAATAGAAATGCTTTTGACATTTAACAATGTATAAAAAAAAACTATGCTTATACAGAACTGAATTGTTCAAAACTTTTATCAAAATGACTTACTTCGGCGTTAAATGACCCGAAAGAGGTTGATACGCCGTAAAACAAAACAATCAACATCATCAATAAGGTGGGGTCGACAGCACGGACTCCTTTAACTCTCTCTCTCTCTCTCTCTTTCTCTTCATCCGTCTCTATTTATTTGCAATCATACTTGATAAGTCCCCTAAACGACACCCAGTGTCCGCACCGAGCTGTTGAATGTCAGTTTTTGTTGCTCGGCTAACACTGGTATAAGAAGTATTGATCTATACATGAAGTCAGATAAAACTGAATTCATGTTGTGACCAGCTTGGTGCCACCTTATTAAAAGGCAAGCTTCTGAAGCTAATAGATCAGTTTATATACCTCTGTAGTACGATCTCATTTACTGATAAAAAAGCAATACTTTTAAGCTGTAGACGTGTCAGTTTGATTAGGTTATTTGCTTTAATGGCATATAAACCCTTGATGGTTATTTAATGCCAAATCATGCTTATACATATACAGAATTTGTCGGTAACATTATTTTTTAAACGAGCTCACTTGTTTGCACACAGTTAAATGGCTTCAACTATTTCTTTTTATTGCTTGCCCAGAGTTAAATAGTTTCATTAATGCTATCTAATGATAAGTTCTATTTGCTGCTCTGTTAAATGGTTTCCAGTATTATTACCTAACACAAAAAATTCTATTAGCCCAAATTTAAATGATTTAAAGCATTGCAATCTGATACTAATAATTCAATTAAATATTAATTATTTGTTTGCTCAGAGTTAAAAAATAGTTTCAAGTATAGTAAATGATTAAACAATTCGATTTGACCTATAGATGGGACACTAACAGGAGTCACAGAGTAAGTCAAAATTGGACCAAGAAGTAGTGGTTATGAAAGGATACTCCATATTCCCCCAAAGCTCACCATCAGATAGTATAGTGTCATATCCAGGACACCCGTTGGATGAGGGTTTTACACTTCTACAGAAATGCGGTCTGCGTACTCTATAATCCCATTATAGGGATGGTAAATATGTGGAGACTGTTTTAAATTATATCTTTAATGTATTTCTATAAGGGTGTTAAAAATGTTTTTAATGAGCCGGTAATTTAAATAGAAAATGTCAAAAAGTCTGTTTCATCTTTTTGAAATACCCTGTACCACGATCTTCTTTTAAAGAGATTAAATTTTTATCAAAACGCTTTTCCCATATAATGTTTCTATTGTTTGCTTCATTAATCACTTCTCTAGATACACATCTGGTGGTTTATGCTTATTTTAATCTATGCAACATTGGATCAAAACCTTTTATTTCTATTAATTTTCATTCTGGTGAGGTTTTCAATACAGATTCTCCCCTGCAGAGGAGTAAGACGCCCCCTCAAAGAGAGGTTTTTTTCAATATGACACTAAACTCTATATGATGATTTGACTCCGGTTGTAGAGCTCTGGGAAGTGTAGAAAACGACTTCATTGCCATTATTTGCAGGTCCACTCTGACTCGGATTGGTTATACCTGCTAGGCTTACAACTATGGGTCCAATAGATCTTTTTGCAAATTATTTGTATTAGAAAAAATACGTATTTTTATAAAACCACGTGCAAAAAAACTTAAACTACAAAAATAATGTAAAAATATACGTACAAAGTACGAATAACATTTAAACAGATCTACTCGGACCTTAGAGGAACTACCACTCCAGGTTTGAGTGGAACTGGTAGTAATGCCAATGAAGAAATACTCCATACTTCTTAGATCTCCAGAACTGGAGTCTTATCATCAGATACAGTTTAGTTCCATATCCAGGACACCCCTTTTTTGGTGGAAGCTTACTCTTACTCAAGGGAATACATCCAGACAATTCTAAACTCTGTCGACATAGCGGGGATTCTGTTGTGTAATGTAATATATGTTCTATCTTTTCTGGTTCATGGCTAACTTTTGTCGGATTATCTTTGTTTGCCGAACAATCCAAGTGAATAAAATAAAATTATCATCAAATTTATTATGCTAAATATGTTTCACTGTATTTCCGACCTGTTTAATACTTGTTTCATTCTTGAAATTGCAGTTTATTTGAAGGAGATGGGTACAACTTGTCTGGGGGCAGTAGACACTAAATTATAAGATACTTACTCGCTAAGTTTCGTCTGCTCGCACTTTCCAGCCATGCCTTTTTATATTTATGACCAACAAAAAAAAATGATAAGACTACAGGTTTAAAACTTAATAGAAACAACCATTTCTTTCAGCTTTCCGATTCTTGTGGTGCTTTCTAATGTTAAGAAAAGGCTGGGAAGACAAGTTTACAACTTGAGGGGAAGGCGGCTGGGGCTGTAGAATACACCGACTGCACCTCTGCAGAGGAGTAAGGTCCCTCCAACGAGTCCTGGATATGACACTAAGCAATCTGATGGTAAGGTTCCAATGATGCTGGAGCTTTGGGGAATGCGGGGTACCCCTTCATTGCCATCGCTCCTGGGTCCACTCTGGCCTGGAGTGGTAGCACATGAAAGGGTCCTATCTATGGGTTAAATAGAACTAAATTGTGTTCTTATGCTAAACTGAATTGCTTGAATTAGAACTGTTTGACTAAACTGAACAGCTTGAAATAGAAATGTTTTTGACAATTAATCTGTATACTTACGTTAAACTGAATTGTTTGAAATAGAAATGTTTTTTATGTTAAACTTAATTGTTTTAAATGTAACTGTTTTTGACATTGTAACCTGTGCTTACGCTGAACTGAATTGTTTAAAATAGAAATATTTTGACATTCATCTGAATGTCAAAATATTTCTATTTTAAACAATTCAGTTCGTAAAAATATCAATTCAGTGCGTAAAAATAATTCAGTACGTAAAAATAATTCAGTACGTGAAAATATCTGTACTTATACGAAACTGAATTGTTAGAATTAGAACTGTTTCACTAAACTGAATAGCTTGAAATAGAAATGCTTTTGACAATTTGCCTGTGTACACAAACTAAACGGAATTGTTAGAAAAAAACTGATCATTTGTATTAAAATGGATTTGGCATTAAATAACCTACAAATGTTGGTAAGCCATAAAACCCAAACAACCAACTAAGCAGGGAATGAATACAAGACTTGTTTCAATCTTAATATGAACGATAATTTATGTCCAGTAGTTCTCCTAATACCTGTCATCACTTGTACAAACGATCAAGGCAGGCAATGGCGATAAGATGACTTTTAGAAATGTTCTCTTTAACTGAAATGTAAGATTAAAATTCAGTCATATCAGTCTGTCAATCTGTCTTCTTTGAAATAAAGAGAGAATTGGTGTATGTCTATGCAACTGTGTGCGGGGTAGAGAGTGAAATTGATTTAAAAAAAAGAGAGGGAATGCGTGTGGAATGCGTGTGGCATGCGTGTAAGTACATAAATGTATATGAAATTAACAGACAACAAACATTTTTAATCGCGAGATTTTTAGAACAAATTATTTGAAAAAAGATCAGAAAAGTAATATTTTACGCAGCCAGGATAAGATTTGTTTTTGAAATGGCTAGGCGGGAACTGCACAAGAACGCTACCAGCTAAACTGAACAAATCTTGGAAGAAACATCCCGTGCAACAGTAGCTGTACGGGCGCCTACTTCCCACCTCTAAAACCATCCAAATAAGACAGACAACGCACGCGGGACATTGTTGGAGAAGCAAGGACGAACTCATAAGTGACTTCTCCTATGGACCCCTGCACATGGATGTGCGTTGACCAACTAACAAGAACTTATATACAACAGCCCTGTATGGACACAGAATGCAGTCTAAAAAACCTGCCGGAAGCGATGGATAATAGGGATGGCTGGAGAGAGAAAGAGAGAGAGAGAGAGTCAGGGAAATGCGTGCTAGCAATGTGACCTGATGATGAACCCTGATAATTCTATTCAACATTAATCATTTGTTTGCACACAGTGAAGTTGTTACAAGTATTGCTATTTCGCACTAATTATTCTATTCCACATTATTCATTTGTTTGCACACAGTTAAATGGTTCCAAGTATTGCTATGTATCACTAATACTTCAAATGTTTTGGATATATATATATTTTTTTTTCCAAAACACCTCAAATGTAGTCTAACACATGCTAAAGACGAAAGCCATAAAAGAGTTGACTCCTCCTCTCTCTTTCTCTCTCTCTCTCTCTCTCTCTCTCTCTCTCTCTGTCTACCCCACTAGATGACCATGATATAGGAGTGGAACCTTTAATATAAATACTATTAAAAATTAGTAATAATTCAATCCTTCATTTGTTGAAATAGTATGCATACGTTGGAAGTGATTCCGTTTCCAGAAGTTTTTTCACAGAGGTCAGTAAATTTATTCTACTAAACTGTTCATTTAAAATGCACATTTGATTTAAAATAGTAATGTCTTAAATCTCAGCTGTATTCTGTGTTGTTTAAATGAAGAATGAAGACTTATGCGACTTAATTTTCAGGAAAAACTTTACTTTTGGAAGACGAACTTCTAAATTTGCTAAAGAAAACCCCAAAATTGCCCCCCCAAGGAAAAAAAATAAATAAATAAAAAAAAAAAATAAATAAATAAATAAAATAAAATAAAATGACGTATAACGACGCTGGTCGAATGCGTTAGTATACAGGGCAAACAGAAATAGAACTTTCTTAAGCTTAGAAGTCTTATTGCACACTCTCAGTTAAAAATTTAAAAAAAAAAAGCAACCGAAGTCAAAAATCGAATTCTACCAATAAAATAAAAACCTGTCAGGGCCGGAATCGGATGATAGGCTGAAATATACCCCAAAATGTCTTTGAATTTTAACAGACAGCAGTCTTGGACTTTAACTAAGTTAAAACTTAAGGTAA
Organism: Sepioteuthis lessoniana; assembly: GCA_963585895.1. Taxonomy (NCBI): domain Eukaryota; kingdom Metazoa; phylum Mollusca; class Cephalopoda; order Myopsida; family Loliginidae; genus Sepioteuthis; species Sepioteuthis lessoniana. The sequence goes on from OY757916.1 coordinate 57,410,480, forward strand.
AAAAAAAAAAAAAAAGTTTTTTTTTTTTTTTTTTTTTTTTTTTTTTCTAACACATACACATGGGAAGCAGCGTGATGTACGTGTGAGTCGTGCGGCTTAACGCTCAGGATTGTCAGTTCGATCGGGGAACTACTGCTGCTCATCTATAAGAGTGGCTTCTATAGATGAGAATAAAAACAGCCAACGAAAGATAACCATGACTCGTACTCAAACCAGATACATAAACTGCATCGCTCTTCGCGCGGGTAAAAAAGGGGCGCGTCCTGCTGAGGTTGGAGCCCTGGCCTCAGTGTTCGAAAAATCAGCTACAGAGCTCAAACTCAAACAAAAACTACTAAAATGCAAACAAACAATACAGATAGCGACATTTAACGTGAGAACCCTAAATAGAATAGGTCAACTATCAGAGCTAACTGCATCAGCCGTAGAACATAAGATAGACATAATTTGCATACAAGAGCACCGATACACGCACACCGAAGATATCAAGTATCACGAAACTGGTAATGGATGGATGCTGGTGACTGTATCCGCATGGAAAAACTCTATCAATGCATCGGTAGGAGGGGTGGGAATGCTTCTAGGACCAAGAGCGTTAAAAACACTGAACAGCATTGAGAGAATACAACCTAGGATGATGGCTGCAACGTTTAATGGCAACCCCAAAGCAACAATTATCTCCTGCTACAGCCCTACCAATGTTAGCGAAGAAAACGAAATAGTCACCTTCTACGAAGGTCTATCCTCCCTAGTACGTAGCATTCCGAAACACAACCTGCTAGTCATTGGCGGAGATATGAATGCACAAATCGGGAAAAACAGACACAACAAATACAGCCTACACAACGCATCAAACAGGAATGGACAACATCTAATAGATTTCATGATAGAAAATAGATTAACATGCCTCAATACAAACTTTCAAAAAAGGGAGGGGAAATTATGGACCTACACATACGTGAATAAGAGTAAAGCACAGATAGACTACGTCCTTATAAACGGGAAATGGAAAAACAGTGCGATGAATTGCGAGGCATACTCCTCTTTCGAGGGTGTGTCCTCCGATCATCGAATAGTTACGGCCAAAGTACGTCTAAGCCTACGAAAAAACGCCACACGTAAAGCGACAACCAAGCACTATGACTGGGCCCTACTCAACAACAGAGATATTAGAGATAAATATGCATTAGAATTAAGAAACAGATTCGAAGCACTACAAGAGAAGGCAGAAAAAGGTACCCCAAATGACGAATATGAAAATTTTGTAGAAGCACACCTTGAGGCGGCTGCAAAGTGTATTCCAACAAAACCTAGAACTAAATATAGAGCCCCTTGGGAAACGCCAGCGGTTAGAGAAAAACGTACACTTGTGAAAACTGCCTCCAAAAGCTATCAAAAGAACCCAACAAACACAAATGCACGAAAACTAGAAAAGGCTCAACATCAATTAACAGGAATATATCTAAAAGAACAGGCAGAATACATACAAAATCAGATAGATAAGATTAGAGACTCGGTGGAAGATAGACAATCCAGGATAGCCTGGCAAGCAATAAACGAAGTAAGTAGAAGGAAGAGCACAGCCAAAGCAAAATTGAAAGCTGCAAGCCAACAAGAAAGAGTAAAACTGTGGGAACAGCATTTCAAAAATCTACTAGGAAACCCACCGGAAATAACGGATGAACCGATCACCAGAATTATTAGTAAGCAATTAGACGTTAAACTAGGTCCTTTCACCAAAGAAGAAGTCGACTCAGTTCTCAGAAGAATTAAAAATAGGAAAGCTGCAGGACTAGACGAGATCCCCCCAGAAGTGTGGAAGACTAGACAATTCGACGATATACTGCTCCGGCAATGCAACGCAGTCTATAGTCAAAATAGGAGAGAAAGATGGACGAAGGGATGCATCCTTCCATTCCCTAAAAAAGGCGACCTTGGACTAGCCAAGAACTACCGAGGGATAACACTTACATCCATAGCAGCCAAAATCTACAATGCCCTACTACGAAACCGCATAGAACCCAAAATAGACAACATCCTTAGGAAAAACCAAAACGGCTTCCGGAGAAATAGATCCACAACCTCACAAATACTGACCATCCGTAGAATCCTTGAAGGCGTTCGGGCAAAAAACTTACAGGCGACATTACTATTTGTCGACTTTACCAAGGCCTTCGATTCCATACACAGAGGGAAGATGGAGCAAATCCTACGAGCATACGGCCTACCAAAAGAAACAGTAGCAGCGATAATGATTCTCTACAGAAACACCAAAGTGAAAGTACGTTCACCAGATGGAGACACGGAATACTTCGACATTGTTGCAGGAGTACTACAAGGAGACACACTAGCCCCGTACCTCTTTATCATCTGTCTAGACTATGTGCTTAGGACTTCGATCGACAAAATCAGAGAAAATGGCTTCGAGGTGACTAAGAGAAGAAGCAAAAGGTACTATTTACCAACCCCTCCGCTCGGGCAGGATAAGACACAAGGTCAATTTTTAAGCGGAGTTTAACAGGTTTGAATTCAGAGTTTTCCTTCTCCTAGACTAGTTGCCTCACCAAGGCTGAAGAACCTAGTCCGTCCTACTATTTACCCATAGCTGGAGGGAGAATAAGGGGGTTCATACCTTTCCCAAGGGTATTTGCCCGAAAGTGAACGTAATAGCGCGACTGGAGTACGAACTCGCGTACTACGATTCCGCAGTTCATCGCTTTAACCATTACACCACGAGGACACCCCAAATAGAAGAAGCAAAAGGTACCCCGCAAAAACAATCACGGACGCCGACTACGCTGATGACTTGGCGTTACTAGCGAATACGCCTAATCAAGCAGAGACACTACTGCATAGTCTGGAACGAGTCGCAGCTGGCATTGGCCTCTATGTCAATGCAAACAAAACTGAATATATGTGTTACAACCAAACGGGCAACATTGCCACACTAGACGGAGCCTCTCTGAAACTAGTAGACAAATTCACCTACCTAGGAAGTAGCGTCTCATCAACCGAAAAAGACATCGACACACGACTGACGAAGGCATGGACAGCTATCGATAGGCTCTCGATCATATGGAAGTCGGACCTAACTGATAAAATGAAACGCAGTTTCTTCCAGGCAGCGGTTGTGTCGATACTGCTATATGGATGCACCACATGGACGCTAACGAAGCGGCTGGAGAGGAAACTAGACGGAAATTACACAAGAATGTTGAGAGCAGTATTAAACAAGTCCTGGCGAAAACACCCCACGAGACTCCAACTATACGGACACTTGCCCCCCATCACGAAAACTATACAAGTCAGACGAACCAGACACGCGGGACACTGCTGGAGAAGCAAGGACGAGCTCATAAGCGATGTACTCCTGTGGACCCCCACATATGGATGTGCAAAAGTAGGACGACCAGCACGAACTTACATACAGCAACTATGTGAGGACACAGGATGTAACCCTGAAGACCTGCCGGAGGCGATGAATGATAGGGAGAAATGGCGAGAGAGGGTCAGGGATATCCGCGCTGGCGGCGTGACATGATGATGATGATGAATACTTCAAATAAACAGTCATGTGTTTACACACACTTAAATGGTCAAAGAGTTCTATATCTAACAATTCAATTTAACATAAATCGTTTGTTTGCATACAGTTTAAATGGCTGACCCTATCAGGTGCTACCACTCCAGGTCAGAGTGAACCAAGGAGTAATTGAAATGAAAGGGTACTCCAACGCTGAAGCCTTGCCATCAGATGGTTTAATGTCATATCCAAGACACGCATTTGGGGATGGGTCTTACCCCTCTGCAGAGATGCAGTCAGTATATTCTATAGCCCCAACTTACTGGGCTCGAATTAGATATAGAGACACAACCTAATTGGTTTGGGCTGTAGAATACACCAACTACTGCGAGGTAAAAACCCATCCTCAACAAATATCCAGGATTATGACACTAGACAGTCCTAGAGCTTTGGGGAATGTTACTCCCAGGTCTACTCTGGGAATGTTACTCCCAGGTCTACTCTGACCCAAAATTGTAGTACCTGTTACGGTCCCATCTCTATACCAAATAGAAATGTTTAATCATTTACAATATGGGAAAACATTTAATTGTGTGCAACAAAATAATTAATGTTAAAATGAATTACTAGATTGCATTGTTTGGTGTCATCAAACAGTTTTATTTCTAACAATTGAATTTAGAATAAGTCATTTGTTTGCACACATTTTAAATGTCAAACAGTTCTCTTTTCTTCCTCAATAGTGGTTTCTTGACAGCAATTTTGTCTCGTAGGTCAGCTTCACTGGGTCTTCTCTTCACAGTGAATGTTGGCACATTTTTTTTCACAACATTGATTTAGTTGTGCAGTGATGTTTGTGGCAGTCAGTCTTCTGTTACGCAAGCTGATTACGGAGAAAATTGTCCTCTGCATTGGTAAAACAGGTAAGAACTAGCAAGCAGTAATTCAACACAATATAGTCTACTGTGAGTTCAACTGGTGATATGATATAACTTTTGGAAAACGTTTTCTTCATGCTCAGTACTAAAAAGGAAAGATGCCTTCAAATTAATATTTCAAAAGATATCTGGTAATACTAAGCTCAATGTTTCTGAGGAAGACTTGTATTTAGTATAATGAATTAAAATATTGTGAAACTTAACTTGTTTTATTAAAAATAACACTTTTAGGATGAGAAATAAAAACTTTTGAGAGTGACCAAATACTTTTGAATCGTAGTATGTGAATATATAAACAGAATTTGGCATCAAATAACCTCCAAGGGTTGATATGCCATAAAATACAACTGTGACACGATTTTGGGAATTCATTTTGTGGGTGTGAGTGAGTGCCAGTTAGAGGATCAGTTGGTCTTTTTTGGCGCGAAACCCACATAAAGGGCTTGCGCGCGAGAAGAAGACGAGGGAAGGAAGGTCCCAGAGCAGAACAGAGAGGGGGACAGAACAGAGAAGTGGACAGAACAAGGCTGTCAGCAAGAGAGAGCAGACAACTGCTAGGATGTATGGACCCAGAGGCCGGGTTAGCCAACGTGAGAGTCAGCGTTCTTGGTGACTTTGTGGGAATTTCGCTCGAATACACGCTCACGATAGCTCACAGAATGCTAGGAAAGTGTCACAAACTTCTCCCTTCTTGCACTTGGAGCTAACCCAAATCCGTGATTATTCTCTTTTCTTCTACCCTCTCGGTTGTGTATGTTGTGTTTTGTGTGTCCGAAAAGAAATATGAAATACCCCTAGCCGGAGATGAGAGAAACCACTAGACGATCTGATGGTCATGAGTGGTTTAGGAGGTTGAGATAGTGGTGGTCGGCAGGCAGTGTATCGTCACACAACCAAGCGAGAAATTGAGAGATACGAAAACAGAAACGAAAGAAAAAAGTCAAACAGAAAAAGAAAGAACAAAGACAAAAATTTGAGAGAAGTTGGAAAATAAAAGAAGCGAAAGAAAGAAAGATACAAGAGCGAATGGGAGAGGGAGAAAGAAAATATGAGAATAAGAGGAAATCAGAAGATATACAAAAGAAGCAAACGGAAAGAAAAATTGAGGGAAAGAGAAAGAGAGAATGTCCCTTAAAGATGAGGAGAATGAAATACAATCTCTAATTGGTTGATTTTAATGACATATTCAACCATTTAGGATTATTTTACAATTAGAGATTGGGGAATTGGGTTCCTTAGAAAGTGTGATTACACAGATGATCTAGCACTTCTTGTAAATACACTTGCCCAAGGATAATTTCTGCTGTATTTTCTGGAGTGACCAGCAGCAAAAATTGGCCTTAACGTGAAGGCAAATAAAACAATTCATGTGTCTTAAATTAGGAGCCGTCTCCACTTTAAATGGCAAACCTCTAAAGTTAATAGACCATTTCACATACCTCGGCAGGAATATCTTATCAACTGAAAATTTTGTCAAAATTTACGTAGCGAATGTGTGGATCGCTATTGACAGGTTATCGATCATATGGAAATATGATAATTCTGATGAAATAAAAGGGGATTTCTTCCAAATTGCAGCATTGGCAACAGTACTGAATGAATACATCACATGAACGCTAACTAAACGCATTCAGAAAAGGCTAGATAGGAACCACAGAAGAGTGCTACGTGCTGTTTTGAACAAATCTGGGAAGCCACACTCAATGAAACAGCAGCTGTACGGCCACCAATCTCCCATCTTACAAACCATCGAAAGTATGCTATGCACTGCCGGAGAACACTGGACGAACTCATTAGCGACGTTTTTTATGGGTATCTAGACATGGACGCACCAGTGTCGACCGACTAGGAAAGACTTTCATACAATAGCTCTCTGGGAACACTAGACGAAGTGTAGGGGGACCTGCCAGGAGTAATGAATGATAGGGACGGAAGGAGCGAAAGGGTCGAGGAACTCCGTACTAATAACGTGACTTGATGATGATGATGGTGTATATCCATATATTTTTGTGTAGTTGTTTTTTTTTATTCTAGATGTTTTTGCACTGCTATGACAAGTTTTATGGTTTCAAGTATTTCAATCTAATACGAATAATTATATTATTTCTATTTAACAATAGTTATTTGTTTGCACGCAGTTATATGAATTCAGTAACTGATATTAATCCTTACTGTTTTATAAAGGGAAGAACAACAATGCTGATGTATGAAAATATAATCTGCTTCTTTTCTTGTTTTTTATTACCCAAAATGTACGAATTGATAGAGTAAGAGCGAGTCGGAAATGGCTGAAATGCACATATACAGGGGTGACGGTGTATCGTATATGGACACGCCTCTAGTCCAGCATGTCACTCACACAACTTCCGCGGCACTTCCGCTGAGGAATACCGGAATCGTGTTTATTTTAGGAAACAGGTGGATATCCTGTTATGTTACCCATGCAACTTATTCGACTTGCCAAAGGGATTTTCCTGTCGCTATCCAACACTTAAAAACAATTATATCTTCAAATAACTATTCTTAATACTAATAATATACAGTTATATGGCATCAAGAATTCTTAACAAATACAAATAATTTTCAAAAAGATCTATTTGACCCTTAGATGGGATCCTAACAGGTACTTTCACTCCGGGCAGAGTAGACTTGGGAATGATGACAATCAAAGAATGATTCGACAATTCTCAGATCACCATAAATGAAGCTTCACCATCGGATACAGTTTAGTGCCATACCCAGGACAACCTTCTTTGTCGGGAGCGGGTCTTACTTCTTGGTAGGGAGATACAGAAAGGATATTCAAAGCCCCACCGACAGGGCGTAAAATAAAATAAAGGAGAGAAAGTAGCAGAAAAACAGGAAATAAGGAAAGAGCGTAAAAAATCCCGCAAAAAAGAGTGATAAAAAGAGAAAGAAAGAAAGACTGAGAAGGGAGAGAGAGAGAGAGAGAGAGAGAGAGAGAGAGGGAGAGAGAGAGAGAGAGAGAGAGAGAGAATGCAAATAGAAATAATAGTGAAAGAGAGGGGGCAATTGAAAGACAGAAGAAGCAAATAGAAAAGACAAAGAGAAAATTAGACGGGTCAAAGTGAGAAAGAGAGAAGATGATGGATTTCGAGAGAATGATCACATGACATGGACAACAAATTTACTGGACATTGTCCAGAAAAATGCTAGCCTCATTACCAGTTTGTACATCAAAGAGAAACTTAACTGAAGGTCGAAGCTGTCATAAAAGCAGAGAACAAAGCTACATTGTCCAGTTGACACTCGACATTTGGCCGCAGGGAAAAGAAGCCATCTTTGGCTATCGCCGTATGACAAGATCAAAGATTGCTGTTCTTGATCACTCATCTTCGAGCCGTCATTAATGACTATCACCATGAGCGATGACATTTCACTTCTCATTACCGAATGATCGAGTTGATAAATATCGCCTGATTTGATCGAGATCGTACTAACGGAAACGGAAGTTATGAATAGTCATAATAGAGCAATCGTTAATAAGAGGGCCAGATATTACACAGAGATATGCACAATAAATCAAGAGGCTTGCTTGCAAGGTGAGATAGTTGCACCTTTTTCTGTTGCCGAATTTGATTGGCGTTCGATCCCCGATAAAAAGCTGGGATTTTGAAGGCAGATTTTTAAAGTGACCTGGTTCGTATTGTCTGCCTTTCTTTGATTTTGAATATATGCAGTAAATTATCTTCCATCTGATTCATATTATATTATATTATATCCCATTATAGTCACATCTATCTATCTATCTATCTATCAGTCTTTTTCTTTCTATCGATCTATCTACCTCAGCCGGTCCATATCTATCTATTTTATCTCTCTCTATATCTATCTATCTTTCTATCAGGGATCGTTCTTGCAGTTGCACGTTGCTGGAAGATGAGACAGGCACCGCCAAGTAACACACATTCTCCTGATACGACGCAATAAACTATAGGCAATCTCCGGATTCAAATCCTTCCTAATATATATATCTGCCCATGGTGTAATGGTTATCATTATAAGAAATGGACACGGCGACACGAGTTCAAATCCGAGACGCGACTGATGGCATTTCACAGGTATGAATCTAATTATTCTCCTTCTAGCTATGGGTAAATAGTAGGGCAGACTGAGTTATTCAGCCTTCGTAAGGCGACCAGTCTAGAAAAAGGAAAACTCTGAATTAAAACCTGTTAAACTCCGTTTCAAAAAATTGACCTCCTGTCACATCCTGCCCGTACGGAGGGGTTGGTAAATACATATACACACACATATATATATATATATATATATGTGTGTGTGTGTGATGCCCTCATCCGTCGAGATCAACAGGAGAGTCTATAACACACACACACACACACACATATATATATATATATATATATATATATATATTATTTAGACACGTCTGTGAAAAGACCATGGAGCTTTTATTTTACATGATCGTCTTCTTTTCTCTTAATTTTTTTTCTATAGTTTCTGTGTCGGGGTTCAGTTTATAGAAGAGGTGCGTAAGTTCTGATGCCAAGTGCTTTCGATTTTCTGCATCGATCGTCTTTTGAAGGATTTCTTTGTATGTTTTTAATTAATTTGCGTGCGATAGTTATTTTGTTGAAATGGTTTATTATTGGTGGGTTTGCTGTTGTTAGAATGCGAGTCCGTTGAAGATGTTAAATATGTTAGTGCCGGTGTTAAATGCTATATTCTGTTCAAATGTTTAGTTTTGATGTTGTTTGCATCAAAGATTTGTGTGTATTGTTATGCAGTTATTTTGATGTTTTTCATGAGAATTTATCTGTGTAATTATATGTTGTTTGATGGCACAAAAATCAACCAAATATACAAATATATATATATATATATATATTTGTATATTTGGTTGATTTTTTTGGTTGACTATAGAGATATATACTCCCCTACCTCCTTAGGGTAAGTTCTCTGGCGAAGAAGTAATCGTGTTGCCATTAGCGTATATTGCAAGCCTCTTCATATATGAATTGAGGTCTCGGTAGCCATTGATCGGATGTATGTAAACAATAGTAATTGTGATTCATAACCGTTTAAAATTTACTTCGCAGCTAACGGCTTCTCGTGGCTGAATGGTTAGAAGTTTGACTTGACGTTTGAGTCAACCGGGTTTCGATCCCAGCTACGGGAAGCTAATGTCTAGCCACACTGATGAGTTCTGATAGAACGAAACAGATCTGTCTGTGGATGACTATAGATATATATATATGTATATATGTATTATGAGATTGTTGGTCGTCAGTAAATCACTATGTGGTTATGTATCGAACCAAGTGCAATATAATATGGAGAGTGCTCAATATCTATGATAGGGCTATTATAATAATAATGATAATAAATAAATATATAGTATATATATATTTAATCCATGGAAAATATTGTTCTGCAACCTAAGGTTTCATGAAGTTTATAACAACTTTATAAATTTCATGAAACCTTAGGTTGCAGAACAATATCTTCCATGGATTAAATATATATATAATATATATTCATTTATTATCATTATATATATATATATATATATATATATATATATATATATATCATTATTTATATATTTACACTACGTCCGAAAAATATACGCTGTAAACTAAAAGGTTACTGAATAAGAAATAACCAAAATAGACATTGGAAATGAAATGGAAATCTTCATGACATTAACAAAATACAATACTTGCTTGCGACGTGAAGAGGGCAACCGCTGCAAGTATATTTTCGCTATTTGTCGTGGGCCCAATCAAACGGACGAGTACGGCACAATGCCTTTTTTAAGGTGGGTCCGGGCGCAGTGCTGTATCTCAGACACGCCCGGCAGCTCCAAAAATGCGCCGGGCCCCCTTGGAGTTCCTTTAAGAACGGACGCCTTGGGGGCCAGGCGAGACACCTAGTCTCTCCGAGGAGGGTTAGAACTTTGGGGGACGACCCTCTAAGATTTGGCCACGTGACGTGAATGCTGGGCTTACTTGGCACCCACGTTGGGCTGCTTTAACCGAGTAAAACGCCACAACCAAAGGTAGTTAGGATTTTTTCACCCCCTCCCAGTAGTGTCCAACTTGTTTACGAGGAATGGGTCATACCCGTTAATGTCCATAAGTAGGTTATATAACAGTATAACATGATCTTCTCATTGTGGATGTTGACACATTTTTTCACAACATTTGTGCAGTTGATATTTGGAGCAATCAGCCTTTGTCATGCAAACTGGTGACTGATAAAATTGTCCTCTGCTTTTTTTTTTTTTTTGTTGCTTTTGGCCTACCAGCCCTACTTTTGGTCTTATTTTGTCCCGGTTCCTGATGTCTTCTAACAGTGTAATCCATTATAGTTCATGCTTAGTACTAAAGAAAAAACGCCTTCTAATTAATTTTTCAAAAGATATCTGGTTATACTAAGGTCAAAGTTACTGAGAAAGACTTCTATTTAGTGTAATAAACAAAAACATTGTCGTGTTTAACTTGTGTCATTAAAAATCAAACAAATTAGAAATAAAAACATTTAGTGTGGCCAAATACTTTGACAAGTATTTGACAAGTAGTTTATATATGTTAGTAAAATACAGTTGGTGAACTTAGTCGAGGATGACCCAAAGGCTCCCTTTTCACCAAGGGCGCTCCTCCATTCCCTGGATTGCTCCACTTTACCCTTGATATATACCTTATAATGCTGAGCCTTAAGGAAAATAGCATCAAGTACCATTTTGGGGTCTTTTATATGACTCGACCTGGGATTGTACCTCGGTCACCCGGGCAATTGCCGAATTCTCTACCTACAAGACCAATGAATATATATATATAAAGAGAGAGAGAGAGAGAGAGAGAGAGAGATAGAAATATATATATGAAGGCATTGTAGATGTAATGGTTACCGTCTTAGGAAACGGAGATGGTGACCCGAGTTCAAACCTGAACGAGGTCGTTTACATTTCATGGCATCATTTGTCGATGCACGATCTCAGATATTTTTTAAATTGAAATAACATAACTACACTTTTACAACTCAGTCCATACGTTCGTGTTCTCCTAAAATCTTCAATCCTATGTATCAGCTCGATACGTCCTTTCCCTCGTCATTATTTTCACCCTTGATCAACGTGATATTAATGATAATTGATTGAACACAGAGTTATCAATATAATTGGATAATAATGTCATGTGTATTTGCTATTCATGAACACTTTATTTTGAAGACTTAAGATTAAAGCCACCTGGTGTTACCTGGATTTTTATTTTTAAAATGAGCAAATGAAAAAAAAAAAAAAACAAATAGATAAAGAGACAGCAGAAAATTTCAAGGCCTAACCAAAATGATGATTTCAGTCCATGAAACATCCAGATGATTCCAGATGTTCTTCCTCTAGATAAATACATTTAGCTCCCAATGTATTTTAACCCTTAAAAAATCAATACAAATTTGAAAAGTCTGTCTATTCTTAATTGGACAAAAATATTTTTAGTCTCTTCACTTCTATTTTTATCTTGAATATCTACAAAGGAATTTAAAAACTTTTAAAAAAATATAGGGAGGTCCCTATGGAGTTGTGGCTAATGTGCTGGACTGTGACATCGTAGTTAGCAAGTTCGAGCTGCAATCGCATAATTACATACACTTTTGAATCCCCTTATTCTCCAGCTGTGAGGTGGATGTCCTCGTGGTTTAATAGTTAAAGCGCTGGACTGTGGAATTGTAGTAATCAAGTTCACACTCTAGTCACGCTATTACGTTCACTTTCGGACAAATACTCTTGAAAAAGGGTATGAACCCCTTTATCTCCTCAGCTATAGGTTAAATAGTGGCACTACTGTTCTTCTAGAAGGATGGCTTTGGTATTAAATAACCCACGATGGATGATATGCCATTAAACAAAAAAGCAACTAAACAAATCCACCTATAAGTGAAATAGCACCACTCCTGTTCTTCTTCTTTCGCATTAAATAACCCACAAAGTGTGATATGCCATTAAACAAATGAACCAAATCAACCAAAAAGTATATTGAAAAATAGATATTGATATTCCCTGTAAAAATTGTATCTAGGAACGTTCCAAATTAAAAAAGTTATCTCACCAATTTATAAATGGACTCTTCCTCTAGGATTATAAATGAAGTGGATTGCTTGTTGAACTTATACCACTGTGAATGGGGGCACCTCTGGTGGTGTAACGGTTAGCAAGATAGTCTAGCAAACCTACACGAGTGAGTTCGAGTCTCATTGGGCGCCCCATTCATTCGGCCTTGTGCCACATCGAAGCAAAGAGCTTTGTAAATTACTATACCACTGTGAATGGAGAAGTATCCCCTTTCTGAAAAGTGTGTTGTTTACCCACTAAAAAAATTATTACTGACTATACATAATTTTGTTATGAGGAATTTTAAGCTTGTTACTGCCACATGCAGTTATTTAATATATACATCTCTAGTGATATATTTTTCCAAATAGCTTTTGGGATTGTTGTTTCAGAATACCTAAACAAGAGATATTCAGATACTTGGCCTCTTGAATCTTCCGTTAAATAGGAAAATAAAACAGTTGTACGCTCAGGAAGGGAACATTAAGAGTTGTCGTAATTAGCCTTTACAATTACGCAGATGTAAAAGTTTATAATTGCATATATCACTATTGGCAAGGGAGGACCAGTCTTATCCTAAAACCTGCAGTTGTAGTAGTTGTTTGCATCGTCTGAATCTAGTTGATATATTTTGGGTGTAAAAAATATTTGTGTGAGTATGGCACCATTTAGGAGATAAAATATATCTATATGCTAATATGTAAGCGGGTGTAACTAAAAACTTTATCAGCACGGGAAAGCTTATATTGTTGGTACGAGAATGTATTTAAAAAAACTATTTTCGTTAAATTTAAGATAATTAAGTGATGATAAAATCAAATGTGCCCTTGAAGGACCAGAATATTAAATTTTTTACTCAAAATGAATAAAGTCAAAGTTTTGTGTAGATTTACGGAATGAATCTTTAAATCTACTGAAGATTTATTTATTCACTCGCTTATTTATCAGATTGACGTAGGCTCAAAATTAGATAATAAAAAAGTGAATGATTTATCTATGATACGTTAAAAATGTATTTTAAACAATCTAGGAGGGAAAAGATTGGTTGAATTATTCTTGATTTTAAACCGGCTCATTGGCCTAGTGGGGAGAGTGTTCGCTAAAGGTCCGGGAGAACTGGGTTCAATCCTAGGTCACGTCACACCAAAGACTGTAAAAATTATACTTGATGCCTCTTTGCTTAACATTCAGCAATATAAGGTACGTATCAAGGGCAAAGTAGAGCAATCCAGGGAAAGGAGTAGTAGCTATTGAAAAGGAAGCCTTCTGGTCACCCTCAACAACGGTCGCTAACTTTACTATTCAAATTTTGCGTCAGAGAAATCTATATATCTATAAATGCAAAAGTATGGATTCAAAGATTATTGCTTCTCGAGTCAATTTTTGGTCAAAATTTAACACTAACATATATATATATATATATATATATATATATATATATATATATATATATATATACCAGCCCTTTAATCTTGAGGGTAGAGTGTTCACCAATGGCCCGGATGATCGAGGTTACATCCCAAGTCCAGTCATACAAAAAACTCAAAAATGCTCCTAGAAACCTCCTTGCGTAACACTCACAGTTATAAGGTACGTATCAAGCATAAATTGGTGTAAGTGGTGTAGTGGTTATCGTCGAAGGAAATGGACACGGCGACACGAGTTCAAATCATGGACGAGACTGATTGCATTTCACATAGCACTAATACCCTTGGGAAATTATTCTCCCACCAGCTATGGGTAAATAGTAGGGCAGACTAGGTTCTTGAGGCAACTAGTCTAGGAGAAGGAAAACTCTGAATTCAAACCTGTTAAACTCCGCTTAAAAATTGACCTTGTGTCATATCCTGCCCGAGCGGAGGATTTGGTAAATATGATAAATTGAAGCAATCCCAGGAATGGAGTAGGACCCCTCTACACTTCGGTGTACTAGCTATTGAAAATACATCATTAGAGCCGCCCCAGACTACGGTCGCCAACTTTACTTACCATGTATATATATATATATATATATATATATATATATATATATATATATTCAGAGCGATAGATAGATAGATAGATAGATCAAACAGAAATAGTTATGAACACATTGAGATCAATTGATCGCTAGATAGATTCTGAAAGCTAAAACCGACTAAGTTATTTTATATGTCACGTAATTGTTTTTACTTGACCAAATAATATTCGCCATCTTTCGAAAAGTATCAAAAGCAATGGAAATGTCAGACGTACAGCAATTCAACCCCCATTAATTATCTTTCCAATATGTAGCAAAACTCTGCATTTAATCTATTATTTAATCATACATTTCTCATTTTTATCTCACACAAGATCTTAGAATAAATTATTTCCTCTATATATATATATATATATATATATATATATTCAGATACTTGTCCTCTTTAATCTTTGGTTAAACAGGAAAATAAAACAGTTGTACCCACAGGAAGGGAAAATTGAGAGTTATCGTAATTAGCCTTTACAATTACGCTGATGTAAAAGTTTATAATTGCATATATACCTATTGCCAAGGGAGTACCAGTTATATCCTAAAACCTAAACTGTTTGTTTCTTAATCCTGCGTAAACTACGCAGATGATCTAACGCTTCTTTTTAATGAATCTACCCAAGATGAAATTAAGCAAGAGGCAAAAGTATAGGCTTTCTGAACATTGGATTCCTTGCACAAAGGGAAAATGGGGCTAATGCATACATTAAGCAGCACTGTGAGGACACTGGATGCCTTCTCATTGACTTGCAAAAAGAGATGATTGATAGTGAAGGGTGGCAAAAGAAATTCAAAGGAAGCTGTGCTGTTGACATGATGATGATGGTAATGATGATGAAAGAGTTCGATGACTTTATTTCTTCTTTCGTTTGTGTAAAACTTGGATTTGTTTTTGTTCTTTATTTTTCTTTTTTTTCTTTTTTAATTTCACAAGGGTATTATCTGTCCTAGAGAAGTCATGGAACATTTCTCTTAGAACATATATATATATATATATATATAGCCCAATCGGATGGGACTGTAGAATACACTGACTGCATCTCTGCAGAGGGATAATACTCCTCCAAGAAGTATGCTGGTTATGACATTAAACAATCTGGAGCCTGGAATTGTTTGACATTTTCAACTGGTTGCAAACATATGACTTATGCTAAATTGAAATGTTTGAAACACAAGTGTTTTTACATTTAACTGTGTGTAAGCAAATGACTGATATTTAATTGACTTGTTAGCGGTCGATAGCAATACGTTAACAAAACGAGCAGTGATGTTGAATAGAATAATTTATGCTATATAGTAATTCTTGATACTCTTTGACTGTGTGCCTAATTTGAATTATTAGTTTTACATTGCAATTCTTGGAACCATTTAGTTTTCGATAGTATTCAATGTAATGATCAGTGTTAAAAGCTATACCTTTAACCACTTCAATGTGTGCGAATAAATGATCAATATATAACAGAATTGTTAGTGATAGATAGCAATAATTGAAACCATTTAACAGTGTAGAAACCGTAGCAAAAGTAATATGCAAACAAATTAGTTGTAACTTATTTAAAAATGAAATTACCTACAAAGTATTACATTACAGATCCTGAGTATATGCATTTAAACGTGTTCAAACAAATGATTAATTGTAAAATAGAATTATTCGTGTTTGATAGAAATACTTGAAACCATTTGACTGTGTGCAAAGAATGAGCTTTGGCTCGTCTAAAATGAAATCAACAAAACGTGTTTACAAATCATATATATTTACTGTATATGTATAAAGAGGATTTAGTATTAAATAACATATAATGTTCGATATGCCATAAAACCCAACCTAACTAGACTAAACAACAAAATATATACTGAATATAAACTTGAAAGCATCCCCAACATGAAATAAGAAAATGCTAAAATGACAAAAAATTGTGAATAAATACTGATTATTAATATATCCATTAGAACAATCTCACATTATCATAACCAGGAAATAAATCTGTAAAAAACAAAAAAAAATCATATCTTATTTCTCCTGCTATAGAGATAAAGAATTTTATCACTTCACATTTTATCATCTTGGGTGGAATCTTAAAAAATGACACGTTCCTAAACTTTTGTGCCTTCGCATAGACAGAATATTTCTCTATATACTCGTTTATAGATCGTCTTTTGAAGACCTGATTTTAAGGCAAAATATTAGTGACTATTATATAAATAATAATTTTGCAAGATCAAGATTCAAACATAATTGGAAAAATTGAATTCCTTTTGCTCAGTGGCATAGCAACATTCGTGGGTTATTTAATACCAATGCCATTCCTTTTAAAGAACAGTTGTGGAAATGATTTAATCCATAGGTGTGAGAAGAGTCTGGATCAAGACTTGGCTTCAGACATTGATTTCTTAAATTAGCAATTCTAACCATCAATTAACTGTTGACTGATACAATCATAGCAACTTCTAAACTTGTAGAAGAGTCAGCTGTAAAATAATTAGGGACACCCGGGTTAAAAATAGGAACGTATTTGCAGCAAACTGCCAACGAGTTCTGATTGGCCGAGAGGAACTCAAACGAAAATACCGTTAGGGCAGTGGACGCGGGAAAACAGGAACAGGAGTAAGTTGGCGGCCGGATGCGACGGGGTAAAGACAGTCAATTAGACACGATGTGAAGACAGTCGAAAGTTGCGGCCCCCATTTTGGGGTAAGCTCCGAAAAGAGGTGTCACAAGAGACGCGAAACTATGAAGATGAAACTAGTGAACAAGCATGGTTAGAACTATAAGAGAAAACTTAAAAGATAATTCAGTGTTTGTGTCTGCTCTCTCTCTCTCTCTCTCTCTCTCTCTCTCTCTCTCTCTCTCGTCATGACATTTTGTTTCTCTTTGTCTTGCTAACGCGATCGACTCAATTTTCAAACGTTCATTCTCTCTTCCTGACGACTACTAAAAAGTGTCGTTGCAAATAAACTTTTTTATTATTAGAAACAAGACGAAGTCTTTGTGTGATCGTCACTTTCTAACGGTGAGGTTATCACGGGGTCTGACTGACACTTAAGACGTAGTGCTACACGCATAAACTCGTTTGACACGTGGTGATACTCTCTGCGTAGTAGTCGTAGTATAAACGTCTACTGAGACCGTACTTCCAGATCTTCCATTTGAAGACTGTAGCGTTGTAAACTTTGTGCGATATGATGTTACAACCGACCATTTGGTGTGTAACGGTACAATATCAAGGAGTATATGTATACAAAGTAAAGTAAAGTTGGCTGACCGTAGTCAAGGGTGACCTGAAGGCTCCCTTTTCAACAGCTACAACACCGAAGTGTAGGGGAGGGTGCTACTCCTTTTTGGCTTTACGCTTTATCCGTACCTTATAACGCTGAGTGTTAAACAAGGAGGCATCAAGAATCATTTTTTGAGTTTTTGGTATGACTCGACCTGGGATTGAACTCCGGTCACCCGGGCCATTTGGCGAACACCATGTTTATCCAAACAATCCATTACGGAGGGTATGGGAGTTGAATTTATCGTAACTTAACAGAAGGTTAATAAATGAGAAATAACCAAAACAGAAGTTGGAAATGAAATTGAAATATAACATTAACAAAATACAATACTCGCCAGCGGCGTGGAGAAAGTAAACCACTGATCGTAGTGTACTTCTTAATCAGCATATTAACCCCCCTCAAAATAGTGTCCAACGTATTTATGAGGAATAGGACATACCTATTAATGTTCATAAGAAGGGTATATAACAAAATAATTGTCGGTGAGTTCGAGTTCCAGTCACGCTATTATGTTCACTTTCGGACAAATACCTTTGGAAAAGGTATAAACCTTCTTATCCCCCCCCCCCAGCTAAGGGATAGATAATACCACCATAGGTTTTCTACTAGGATGTCTTTGGAAGTTAATAACCCATGAAGATTGATATGCCATTAAAAAAAGAAAGCAAACAGACGAAAAGCGGGTATGGGTCAAATACATACTGTAGAAATTGGAAAAGGTATGAACCTTCTTATTCCCCCAGCTAAGAGTTAAATAGGACCACCATAAGTCTTCTACAAGGACGGCTTTGGAATTAAATAACCCGTGAAGGTAAATATGCCATTAAAAAAATAAACCAAACAAATGAAAAAGCGGGTATGGGTAAAATACACACTGTAGAAATTGGTTTGAATTCAGAGATTTCCTCCTCGTTGATTTGTTGCCTAACCAAAGCTAAAAGAAATCCAGTCTGCGTTACTATGTAGTCATACTTAAAGAAGGGAGAACACATGGTTTTATTCCTTTCCCAAGATTATTTGCACGAAGTGAAAAGCAAACTGCCCCATCCAGGATTTGAACTCGGCTCACTGATTCCATTTCATTTGGCAATAGCCGTTATGGTAATCGCGACTCGATTTTCAAGTAAAGGAAAACTGTCCAAACTGAATTTTAAACTTACCTTGCAAGAAATACAATTGTTTAATATAATCAGTCTTTTTTTAAGTAGTTTTATAAGACGCGTATATGTAATTATCCAACAACTGCAGGATTCGACGCAAGATCAATTTTAAGCTGATTTTAACAAGTTTGAATTCAGCGTTTTCCTTCTCAAAGACCAATATTGAAAATCCTCGCTCGCTCTACCATTTACTCACAGATGGATCAAGGATAGTCGTTTCTCCAAAGTATTAGCGCTTTGTGAGATGCAAATAGCCTCTTCCAGGTAAACCGTGTCCATTTCATACAACGATAACCATTACACCACGAACGCCTCTGTATAAAACAATCTAAAAATGGATAATGTCTCCAGCTAGTATTATATTTAGTGCGTACCTACGACTAAAATCCCTTGGAGGTTTGGGTAGCCCTTAAACATATATTCGTTAAAGAATTTTCCCATGCTTTTGTATATTAGGTGCACTGGATCATAAGTCGACAGAGTTCAATCTCTCTTCCACTGCGCTGACGATAACGCTTGATCAAGCAATGTGGTCAGTCTTTAAAAGTGTCACCTAACCGAGACGGAAGTGGAGATGAGGTGCTCTCTGATTCCCAGTATATATATCATGCACTTTGTGATTCGGTTTCAGTTTCTCTTTTTGTTGTGAGACCGAAACTTACCTACATCATGGACTCTTCCAGCACTATATTACGAGCGAAGTAATAGCCTAATTCGGTTAACAGCAGTAGTACAAGACTACTAGAAGTACGACTACCAATATTGGACACAATCCTTTGTAACTTTTGTTAATATATCTTACTTACCTCTAAACCGTGTTCCGTGTTTTCCTTCTGTGTACCGACTCTGGGTCCACATTACTTTTGTTAACAAGGGTGTGAACGCAAAACGAGAATGTTGATTCGTGGCGAACCTGTCCCTTGAATAACAAAGAAGTTTCCTCGCCATGTCCATTGTTCGTTTCTGATTAGTTTTCTTTGTTTAATGGCATATCAATCTTCGTAAGTAGAAGATTAAGAAGGTTCATACCTTTTCCAATCTTCGTAAGCCATCACTGGTTAAGAAGGTTCATACCTTTTCCAATCTTCGTAAGCCCTCACTGTAGAAGAATAGTACGTGAAGTAAAGTTGTCGACCTTAGTCGAGGGTGACCCAAAGGCTCCTTTTTAATAGTTACTACACTGAGGTATCGGGAAGGATGCACCTCGGTTCCCTGGATTAATCCATTTTACCCTTGATCCTTACCTTATAATGCTGAGTGTTAAGCAAGGCGGCATCAAGTACCATTTTTGAGTCTTTGGTATGACTCGACCTAGGATTGAACCTTGGTCTCCCAGACCATTAGCAAATACTCTGCTTATTAGACCAATGATTGCCAAGAAGCCAAGAATAGTAGTGATGCTTTTTAACTGATAACAGAGGAAGGGAAATTAGGGAGCTTATATATTTTTTTAAAGGGATTAGAACCGAAAGGTAACGTAATAGTGCGACTTGAGATCGAACTCTCTTAATACGATACCACAGTCCAGCACGTTAGCCACTACACCACAGAGGCTTTTCTTTATTCATTTCCTCTTGCTCCCATGGCTTCAGAGACTGATCAGAGAGTGAATAAAACAATGGAATGTCCCACTACATATGTAGGTTATTTAATACCAATGCCTTTCCTTTCAAAGAACAGTTGAGGTAATGATTTAACCCATTGCTGGGAAAAAAGTTGAGATCAAGCCTTTTGTTCCTATGCACGAAGTGAAAAGCGAACAGCCTCAACCAGGATTTGAGTCACTGACTCTATTTTCATTGGCGATAACCGTTGTTAATCGATTTGTGTTTTTTCTGTGCCTCCCTCTTGAACCGACAAAGCAACTTCACCTACAAAGCAGCCACCGCGGACCACGCGACTGATATTCATCCGGTTGCAAATGGGGTTGATATTTTTTAAAAGCCGAGGAAGATATTTACCAAGTTTAGTCTTGTATTTCACAGAGCCGCACAGAATGGAATTAAATTATTTAAAATTGCTTAAAAAGACTACTTGGCTGAAAAGACAACCTGGCTAAAGAGACTACCTAGCTTAATAGTCCTGGCAAAAAGACTTCCTGGCTAAAATGACTACCTAGCTTAAAAGACGACCTGGCTGAAAAGACTACCTAGCTTAAAAGACGACCTGGCTGAAAAGACTACCTAGCTAAGGAGACGACCTCGCTAAAAAGACAACCTGGCTAAAGAGACTACCTAGCTTAATAGTCCTGGCAAAAAGACTTCCTGGCTAAAATGACTACCTAGCTTAAAAGACGACCTGGCTGAAAAGACTACCTAGCTAAGGAGACGACCTCGCTAAAAAGACAACCTGGCTAAAGAGACTACCTAGCTTAATAGTCCTGGCAAAAAGACTTCCTGGCTAAAATGACTACCTAGCTTAAAAGACGACCTGGCTGAAAAGACTACCTAGCTAAGGAGACGACCTCGCTAAAAAGACAACCTGGCTAAAGAGACTACCTAGCTTAATAGTCCTGGCAAAAAGACTTCCTGGCTAAAATGACTACCTAGCTTAAAAGACGACCTGGCTGAAAAGACTACCTAGCTTAAAAGACGACCTGGCTGAAAAGATTACCTAGCTTAAAAGACAACCTGGCTGAAAAGACTACCTAGCTAATGAGACGACCTCGCTAAAAAGACAACATGGCTAAAGAGACTACCTACCTTAATAGTCCTGGCAAAAAGACTTCCTGGCTAAAATGACTACCTAGCTTAAAAGACGACCTGGCTGAAAAGACTACCTAGCTAAGGAGACGACCTCGCTAAAAAGACAACCTGGCTAAAGAGACTACCTAGCTTAATAGTCCTGGCAAAAAGACTTCCTGGCTAAAATGACTACCTAGCTTAAAAGACGACCTCGCTAAAAAGACAACCTGGCTAAAGAGACTACCTAGCTTAATAGTCCTGGCAAAAAGACTTCCTGGCTAAAATGACTACCTAGCTTAAAAGACGACCTGGCTGAAAAGACTACCTAGCTAAGGAGACGACCTCGCTAAAAAGACAACCTGGCTAAAGAGACTACCTAGCTTAATAGTCCTGGCAAAAAGACTTCCTGGCTAAAGAGACTACCTAGCTTAAAAGACGACCTGGCTGAAAAGACTACCTAGCTTAAAAGACGACCTGGCTGAAAAGACTACCTAGCTTAAAAGACGACCTGGCTGAAAAGACTACCTAGCTTAAAAGACGACCTGGCTGAAAAGACTACCTAGCTTAAAAGACGACCTGGCTGAAAAGACTACCTAGCTAAGGAGACGACCTCGCTAAAAAGACAACCTGGCTAAAGAGACTACCTAGCTTAATAGTCCTGGCAAAAAGACTTCCTGGCTAAAATGACTACCTAGCTTAAAAGACGACCTGGCTGAAAAGACTACCTAGCTAAGGAGACGACCTCGCTAAAAAGACAACCTGGCTAAAGAGACTACCTAGCTTAATAGTCCTGGCAAAAAGACTTCCTGGCTAAAATGACTACCTAGCTTAAAAGACGACCTGGCTGAAAAGACTACCTAGCTTAAAAGACGACCTGGCTGAAAAGACTACCTAGCTTAAAAGACGACCTGGCTGAAAAGACTACCTAGCTTAAAAGACGACCTGGCTGAAAAGACTACCTAGCTTAAAAGACGACCTGGCTGAAAAGACTACCTAGCTAAGGAGACGACCTCGCTAAAAACTGCTTTACGAGAGGCGCCCACGTTGTACGCGAAGAAAAATCAATTATTTAAACTACCAATACATATAGATGCATATAAATAAATAAGCACACTGAAATAAAGAAATCTAATAAACTGATATTAATTAAAATATGTCTCTAGTGTCCCTTTTGTTCGTTTGCATTTGTTTGTTATCTACTTAAACGATTCCGTCCAAAATGACTAGGCGGCTTTAACTATTTATTTTTTTACTCGAAATAAAAGTTTTATAGTTTCTTTCTGATATGATGTCATTTATATTTCCAAAAGTAAAAGCTGGTTGATTCATTTGTTGGTTGGTTGGTTGGTTTTGCGGTATATCAGCCCTTGTAAGCTACTTAATGCTAAATCCAGTTTAGACAAATATTTAAAATACACTATCATTCAAAAGTATTTGGCGACCATTAAAAGTGTTTTATTTCTCATCCTAAAAGTGTTATTTTTATAAAACAAATTAAGCACAATAGTATTTTTATTTATTATACTAAATACTAACCATCCTCTGTAGCTCTTACCTTATCATAACTTGATACCTTTTGAAAAATTGATTTGAAGGCTTTTTTCTTCTTTAGTATCGAGCATGAATAAAATGTTTTCCCAAAAGTTGCATAAAACCAGAACTTGAACTCACTTTAGACTATATCATTTTGAATTACAGCTTGCGAGATACGACTTGTTTTACCTGTGGGGAAGACAATTTCATCAGAGTCACAAGATTGCGTGTCAAAAGGCTACTCAACTGAACCAATGTTGCGAAAAAAATGTGTCAGCATCCACTTTGAGGAGAGGACCCGGTGAATGTGACCTATATGGAAGAATTTCTGTCAAAACACTGTTAGGGAAGCAAAACAATGTCAAAAGGCTCCAGTGGGCCAAGACATACAAAGATTGAACAATAGAGCGGTGGAATAAAGTTCTTTGGGTTAACGAATCTAAGCTCGAAATCTTTCGGTCAAATAGGAGGGTCTACGTACAGTGAAGATTTGGTGAAAGGGCCGCAACCCCCTGTATCACGCAACCGTAAAGCATAGAGCAGACTCTGTTATGGTGTCCGGTGGGGGAGGGGTGCCAATCACAAAGTCGGGGATTTTTACCAGATGAAGCGAAAATTGAATCAGACCGGCTATCACTTGATGAACTTGACTGAAAAATCAGCGCTAAACAAATGCGGCTCACCCCGGGAAACTTTGGCAGGAAAGCTGGGTGGAACTTCAGTCTACCTTCATTCTTTGGAGGAAAGAATACCAAGGATGTGAGAATCAGTGATAGCATCCAAAAGGCGTTGTTTAGATGAATCAAATTTAAAGTTTTTATTTTTTTGTTGTTGTTTAATTTGTATTCAATGGGGCTCAAGTGACTTGGATATAGTATAATGAATAAAAACATTGTGATGACTAACTTGCTTCATAAAAAATAACAAAATGAAAAAAAAATATTTCAGAGTGCCAAATACTTCTCAGTGGTTGTGTATATATGATTTTTACACGAATCATCATCATCATCATCATGTCGTGCCGCTAGCACGGATATCCCGAACCCTCTCTCGCCACTTTTCCCTATCGTTCATCGCCTCTGGCATGTCTTCTGGGCTACATCCCGCATCTTCACGTAGCTGCTGTATGTATGTTCTTGCTGATCGTCCTGCTTTTTCTCGGCGATATGTGGGGGTCGATAGGAGTACATCACTTATTAGCTCGTCCCTGTTCATCCAGCAGTGTCCTGCGTGCCTGGTTCGTCTAACTTTGATAGTTTTCGCGATGGGATGCAGGTGGCCGTATATTTGGTGCTTTGTGGGGTGTTGCCGTCAGGACTTGTCTAATATTGCTCGCAATTCTTGTGTAGTTGCCGTCTAGCTTCTTCTCCAGCCGT
Source organism: Sepioteuthis lessoniana (assembly GCA_963585895.1). Lineage (NCBI taxonomy): Eukaryota > Metazoa > Mollusca > Cephalopoda > Myopsida > Loliginidae > Sepioteuthis > Sepioteuthis lessoniana. The sequence continues at coordinate 57,435,079 of OY757916.1, forward strand.
TTTGTTAGCGTCCAAGTGGTGCATCCATACAGCAGTATCGACACGACTGCTGCTTCAGTTTCAGAGAGGTTCCGTCTAGTGTGGAAATGTCGCCTGCTTGAATAAAGCACATATATTCAGTTTTGTGTGCATTGACATAGAGGCCAATGCCTGTGGCGGCTCGTTCCAAACTATGCAGTAGTGTTTCGGCTTGGTTGCATGTATTTGCGAAATCCAGGCTATAGTAGCTGCCGGCAGGCGCCCAAGTTAGAATAGAGTTGCAACAACAGCGATACTGTGTGAGGGGCAGTGAAAGCAGTAGAAGAAAGTCAATTCCAGACTGACCGTAATGAAGTGAAGATGTGCCTAAAAGTCGGCGCACATTTAAGGTGAACTCTGTGAATGAGCTTGCCAACTCCAGCGCACACTAAACAAGGATGTTGTAGTGAAGCCTTAGAGCAGAAGGATGAATGAACCTTTGGCGTCCCCTTTTAAAAATGTGAGGGAGGAACAATGGATATGAGTATCCACCCAGCACACCTCGAGTAAAGATAGCCGAACTGTCTCACTGAAAACAGATAAGTTATACGTTCAGACCCATGGTTTACACACACCATTTCACTGTTAAATACAATCATCTATAAATTGTTTGATACACCATTCCATACAAAAAGAGACCAATTCGATGGGAAACTCCGTCTTTTTGTTGTATAGCCACATACAACTACACAATATACATACAAATTTTAGCGGAAACATTGTCAACAATAATGAAGACTTCAATGAACGAACGAACACACTTCTTTATAAAAATATACCTCTTACACTTTATTCGCGAAAGGATTGATGTTGGTTATGTGTGAGGGGTGAGTTGGAGACAGGGACAGACTGCCTCATATTGACCCAAAGTTCTTCTGACCATAGCAGCACTTTTTCTCATCTTGGCTGGGGAGCTCAACCGTGGGTTACTGAGGGCCCAAGCCCTCTGCCGCTTGCTCTCAATTCGGCAACTTGTCCCCAACTGACTCCAACTGCGACTGGAACTGAACTCGAACTGACCGGGACTGACTGACCCAAGCCATCTGTGGCACCTAGTTATATTATTGTTTGTCGTCCACCTGCTTCCTGTGGGCGTACATATCTGCTTATTTACACAGGTGCATCTCTTGATTGACGGCTCGGTCGAGGGTCAATGTGTTACATTTTGTATTCTTATTAGTATTTTTCTTTTTGTAATAAATATTCTGGTTCCTATAATAACTTTGGGTTGTGTTCGTGTTCTTCATTCTTCGAAGACCGGGGCTTAGCCGACTGGATATCTGCCTTCTTTATTTCTTTTTCCTTCTTATGTATGTGCGACTAGATTTCAGGGGAATATATCAGACGTTTTTCTGGGCTCTCTCTGGTGAGTCTTAAAAAGGTGCGTGTGAGTATATGAGTATTAAACTACAGCTTACACTGTAAAAGACGTCGAGATGGCCCTAGGCTATTATGATTATAAAAGTTTTCCCTAATCCTGACTATGAGATGATTAACGTTTTTAGGGACCTAAATCATGCAAAACGAGTCGATATATATATATATATATATATATATATATCGTCATGAAAAGTCTTAATAATTTTGAACAAAAGAAAATATTTGTCCGGATATATATATATATATAAGTCGGCTGGGACTGTAGAATACACCGACTGTATCTCAGCTGAGGAGTACGACTCCCCGCAAAAATGTCCTAGATATAACACCAAACAATCTGATGGCGAGGTTCCAGAAAGGCTGGAGCTTTGGGGAATGTGGACTATTCTTTTTTGCCATCGCTCTCAGGTCCACTGTAGCCTGGAATGGTAGCACCTGATAGGGTCCTATCTATGGGTCAAATAGAACTAAATTGTGTACTTATGGTAAACTAAATAGCTTGAAATAGAACATTTTTGACATTTAAACTGTATACTTGGATAGAGAGATAGATAGATAGATATGAACAGGCTAAGATATACATGTTTTGATTTCAATGTTAATCAGCCAAGAAAAACCCGGATTCTCAGAGGCAACCGCTTTACCAACTACGACAGCAATTCGTCTTCAAGATCAAATCGTCTTAAAAACAAGAATAGATTTTTTTTAAATAACCAAAACATGCAATTAAACTATTAAATTAAAACCAATCAAACATGGAGCAAATAGTTTTGGAGATGAGTCAAAGGATAAGTTATAAATATGATTTTATTAATCATGCTTAATTTGGAAAATATCGTCATCCTCATTATCTGGTTTCACGGTTCTTCCTTTTAATGGCATATCAACCTTCGATGGTATATTAATGTCAAATCTATCCTTGTAGAAAATTAGTAGTGGTTTGATTTTACACATAGTTCAAGAACTGAAAGG
>OY757916.1:57442448-57539948 GCA_963585895.1 Sepioteuthis lessoniana
ATGAGACAATTGAGGAGTTGACAGAGGCTGTGACGAAGGCCATTGACACGCTCACACAAGAGGACTTCGATGGGGCTTTCCAGAAGTTATTTGAACGGTACAAGTGCATTGCAGCGGGAGGAAATTACTTTGAAGGGGACTAGAGTTTCATGTGTGTACTATCAATAAAAGTGCCCATACGAAAAATGTCTGGAAACTTATTTAATGATCCTCGTATATATATATATATATATATATATATATATATATATATATATATATATAAATCAATATATATGTATATACAATACTTACACAGGTATACATATATTTATGTATAGAATTAATAATATACATGCACAAATAAAGCAATAAATTATTTAACTATTATTTCTACATACTTACGTATATATTTCGATTTGCACATATAATATATATATGCAAATGTACAGTTAAAAATTATGTTTGGTTTATTCATGTACACATATATATGTCCTTGTGTTTAGAAATTTGACAATTGTATAATTTTTAGATTTATATTTTCATATACGTAGTTAACTATATATATATATATATATACGTATTGAACTTGGCATAATTAAAACTTCACCGTTTGTTTAAAAAATGCATAAGTTTCTCTTCCATTCATGCAACTTTTAATTCCAAACTAAATTTGATCTGCATGGAGAGAAATTCAGATCAACATTCCGTAAACATAAATAAAAAAACAAACTTTTTTTATTTATATTGTGAATATTTAATACATAATTCCAAAAATCTGTCAACTCGGTTCTCATAAATATTGAACAAGTCGTCAGAATTTATAACAAATAATCATAGAGTTTACATTAGAAAGTTAAAAAAAAAAAAGATTAATTCTGAATAAGGAATCCATTTATTAAAAATAGCAAAAACCTTGCAGATGTTCGTTTTTCTGAATATTTTGCCTTTAAATTATACATTAACAGGCTTGCCTTTCCATGTTCAATGACATTCGTTTGTGTCTGCAAGTTGTTTATCGTGGTTTTTTCGTCTCTATACTGAAATTGTATCAAATAAATTCAGCTATTGCCATATTTTTAGTGTTGCTTACATCTATGATATTAAGACTAATACACACACACACACACACACACACACATATATATATATATATATATATATATATATATATATATATATATATATATTTCTGAAATTAAAAGAAATATTCAAATTATAGGGATGAAATTGATTATTATCTCTCATAGAGAATTACCATGTCTGTTAGGGTCCATGTAGAATGTCACATGATAATTCTAGAAACCCATTCTTGAACGAACTTTTTATTTCCTTATGGGCTTTGACCAGTTAATATTTTGTCTTTAACCCTGAATAGAATTGTAAAGCTATGCGGTTACATCATCAACATTTAACGAGTAAACCATTTGCTATTTTATACCGCTTGCATATACTGATTGTTCATGGAACAATGGGTATATAATTCTAACTATTGGTACAGATTTGTGCATTCTTTCTTTGTAATGCCGCTTGCATTTATATTGAGCATATCAAATATTAAGTGTTCATGTATGTGTAATTAATTTTTTTTGCTTTTCATTGTTAGTCTATATCAAATATACTAATGCAGGTTCTTGAAGAGTGGGGACTCAACCAAATATCTTCTTTACCATCAAGCTTTCAAATAAAATCTTTTATGAGGGTGCTCATAGTGTAATGGTTATCGTCGTAGGAAATGGACATGATGGACTGGATTCAAATTGTGAACGAAGCTGTTTGCATTTCACCTTGAGCAATTATCCTTAGGAAAGTTATGCATCAAACTATTCTCCCTCCAGCTATGAGTAAATAATAGGATAGGCTGGGTTTTTTTTTTACCATGACAGAGCAATTGGTCTTGGATTGGGAAAACTCTGAATTCAAACCTATTAAACTCCGCTTGAAAAACACTAATCAAGAGTTAACTGATCGAATATATATTTTTTTTAAAGTGACCTGTTTATGAAGTTTTTTTTTTTTTTTTTTTTTTTTTTTGCAACCAAATATATCTATCTGATTTTCTGTACCATCTATCTATCTATCTATATCTATCTATCTATATATATATATATATATATATATACATATATATATGAACATGTTCGGTTAAAAACCACAGATTGCTTACTTTTAAAAATATTCCAGTGATTATGTTCTAATCTTGTTATTTTCCTTTTGTATGGGTCAAGATGATGAAGAAATTAGCCCATACTAGCCCAAGCGCTTTCGACCATTTTACTGGTCATCTTCAGGGATTGTCATAGGTTGTTTGCTGCTGTGAGTTTTATTTATATCTATTTGTAGTGTTTTTTTTTATTGATGGGGTGGACTTAGTTTTTTGGGAGGATGGTAGGGTTAGTCATTGAATATATTTAATATTAATTTAATTTATTTCGACATTGTAGCAGGAGTACTACAAGGAGACACGCTAGCCCCATACCTCTTTATCATCTGTCTAGACTATGTGCTTAGAACTTTGATCGACAAAATCAGAACTGACTAAGAAAAGAAGCCAAAGGTACCCCGCAAAAACAATGACAGACGCCGACTACGCTGATGACTTGGCGTTACTGGCAAATACGCCTAATCAAGCAGAGACACTACTACATAGTTTGGAACGAGCCGCAGCAGGCATTGGCCTCCATGTCAATGCACACAAAACTGAATATATATGTTACAACCAAACGGGCAACATTACCACACAAGACGGAGCCTCTCTGAAACTAGTAGACAAATTCACCTACCTAGGATGTAGCGTCTCATCAACCGAAAAAGACATCGACACACGACTAACGAAAGCATGGACAGCTATCGATAGGCTCTCGATCATATGGAAATCAGACCTGACCGATAAAAGGAAACGCAGTTTCTTCCAGGCAGCGGTTGTATCGATACTGCTATATGGATGCACTACATGGACGCTAACTAAACGGCTGGAGAAGAAACTAGACGGCAATTACACAAGAATGTTGAGAGCAGTATTGAACAAGTCCTGGCGACAACACCCCACGAGACACCAACTATACGGCCATCTGCCTCCCATCACGAAAACTATACAAGTTAGACGAACCAGACACGCAGGACACTGCTGGAGAAGCATGGACGAGCTCATAAGTGATGTACTCCTATGGACCCCCACTTATGGCCAAGCAAAAGCAGGACGACCAGCTCGAACTTACATACAGAAGCTATGTGAGGACACAGGATATAACCCTGAAGACCTGCCAGAGGCGATGAATGATAGGGAGAAGTAGTGAGAGAGGGTCAGGGATATCCGTGCTGGCGGCACGACATGATAATGATGATGATGATGTTAATACCTGTTTTGAATGCTATTTTATTTGTAGGAGTTTTTATTTTATTTTCATGATTATTGCTTCAAGATTTGTAAACGTTTTTTAAAATATTTTTATGTATGATTTTTGTGTTGTTAATTAGGATCCATTTTATATCCGGGGATTTGAGTTGGTCAGTGTCTTTGTTATGCTTTGTTATTAAATGCTGTTTTATGTCAGAGAGGCAGTATCAATATATATGTACATACGATACACAGACATACACATTTATTTCAAAGTAGTGAAATTTTTTATAGTTTCATAGAGTGATCCAGAATATTACGACGGAAATTAATTAACGTATGAGTGGATATATCATGCTTATGCAAAACAAAAAAGAAATCCAGTACAACCAATAAATGCTACTGTTATATTTTGACCTTTTGACCCGGCCAAAAATGCCATTCCAAGGTGATGCACCGGAAGGAAGTGACACATTCCAATGTCAGTTAGGAGAGGAAATCGCGTGGGCGGAAATTGGCTAACAAAATGGAACAAGCTAAAAAATCCCATGATACTCTCATAGACTGACGGACCGGAAGAGAGTGACCTCTGAACTGCATGACAGTTATTTCCGCTTGATGACGATTAAACATGCGATTTCAAAGATCGAGTGGGCGATCGAGTGGGAGTTGAATTATTATATAACTCAGTTGAGTTCGAGTTCCAGTCGGAAAGACACGAGATGTGGTAGGGAAAGCCACACCTGGCCGAGGGGGCCCTCGGGAGCCCCGATGGAGTTTGGGGACCAGAGAAGTTGCTGATAAGATGCAGTAAAGAAAGCCAGCACCCAGCAGAGTGGACCCCAGGGCCTCCGGTTGAGCATCTGGAGAACGAGAAAGACACAACGTTACCGGCCATAAGAGTGGGAGGTCAAAATATTACAGTTTCTGTTCAGTCTCCAGCTCCCTCTCACACGCAAAACTTGAGTAACCCTTTTCGAACCCTTGCAATAAAGTGAGAGGTATATTTTGTTAAAGAAGTCTTCCTTTCTGCGTCTGTTATTGTGTCAGTATGTATCCTGCATGAACATGTATATGAGAATACAATACTACGAAGTATGTTCAGAGTTCAAATAAAGTTATATTCGGTTCGGTTTCTTTATTTGATGGCATATCAACCTTCATAGGATATTTAATGCCAAAGAAACCCTTATTGAATAACAGTTATGGTACAATCTTACTCATTGCTGGAGAGAAAAAAAAAGTTCATTCCTTTCCAAGTGTATTTGTCCGAAGGTGAATGTAATTGTGTGAGTAGAGTTCGAAATCGTTTACTCAAATGTCACCGTCCAAGACGTTACCCATTACGCCACGGGAACTCTCCCGATACTGTATTTACCAAGAGAGGAGCGACAAATGGATTAAACAAATATTCTTCCATACAAAAATTTTGGAATTCATTACACTTGTTACGAAAAGGTTTCTACAGGACAAATTATCTCTGAATATATATATATATATATATATAAAGATGAAGTCAATACTCCGAAAACCCTTAATGATAAATATCAACACGCTTCGTCTCAGAAATTTTGACAACATATATATATATATATATGTTGCATATTGACCCTTGACCGAGCCGTCAATCAGAGACTCTCTGTACAGGACGCACCTGAGAAAATAAGCAGAAGCAGTCATGTGGTTGAATGGAAATGTGTGGATGTTACAAAATGATAAATGCAGATACCAACGTGAGAAACAGCTACTCCAATTATGCAAATATGATCGTACAATGTACGTGATTCCCCGACCTCTGGGCATAAACTAACCTTAGACGGGTTCATAATCCGTTAAAATCAATCAAACCTTAAACACTGATTTAGACGACTTTACATAATTTATTCACATCCTGTTAAGGCCCCGGATGTGTTTTGATTATAGATTAGGAGATCATGTTTTACATTGTTTTTATTACTTTCATTGACTTTCTGTTTATTTATTTATTTTCATTTTATCTTATTTTTACTTATTTTATTATTTGACTTTTTTCTTAAATTCTTATTTTTTTAGGCTTAACATTTTTGTATTTGTGTATTTTTATTACTTATTATTTATTTCCGTTATTTCACTTTTTTTTACTTATCTATCAATCTATTTTTAGAATATACTATTTTGTTTTCTAGCGAAGCAACGTCAGGGAAGAGATTGTTTGTTTTTCTGTACTGAAAGTTTTGCAATATTACCTGAGGGAAAAACAAACGTTTCTTCAATTTGGGGCAGGTTTGCTAAGCAAATAACGCAAACTGTTCCAAATCGAAACATGATTGCAATCGCAGTTCGCTTATCAGATTCGGAAGACGATTAATTGTCTGTTCGATTCGTAGCGAAAAAGCCATGACGAGAATCTTTACTTACCTGTCGTTAACTAGAGCGAAAAGAAAAGACTGAAAGAGATTAGAAAATGGAAGAGAGAGAGAGAGAGAAAGAGAGAAGGCGGGAAAAGAGTTGAGAAAAAAGGTCGGGTAAATAGATAGAAGAAAGAGTGTAGAAAATGAGAAAGTGAATCACAAGAGAGAAAAGTCGGGAAAATGAAAGAAAGAGAAAAGTCGGGAAAATGAAAGAAAAGTCGGGAAAATGAAAGAAAAGTCGGGAAAATGAAAGAAAAAAGCTAAAAAGTAAAACTCGGGCAAAGAGATTGAAGAAAAGATGTTAGAAACGAGAGAAAGTGAATCACAAGACAGAGTCGGGCAAATAGATGGAAGAAAAAGAATAAAAAGGATTTGAAGGGAAAGGAAATGAGTGTAAAGGCGGGAAAAAAGACAGAGAGAGCGGGAAAATGAGATAAGAGTTAGGAAAACAGCCGAGTAGAAAAGTCTGGATAAATTGACGGAAGAAAAAGCAGGACAAAAATGTGAAAAGGAAGAAAATATGTGAGAAAATGAGAGTAAAAGTGGAAAATAGATGAGAATGAAAGGACTGAAAAAAATGCTGAGAAGAAAATGCCGGGTAAACAGAAAGAAGAAAAAGCGTGACAAAAATGAAAGTCTCATACGAAAGAAAAGGTGAGAAAATTAGTGAAAGAGCTAGAAAATGCTAGAAAGAATTGAACTAGATCTGATAGAGAAAAGAGCTAAAACTAAAGAGAAAAGCCCGAAAGAAATGAACTGCCTGTGAAAAAAAATGTAAATAGCACGAAATAGAATAAATAAGAAATGTAACATAGTAGCCACTTCTCACCATCAGTGAACCTTATGCTCGTCTATAGGATCTACAACAAGGAGTCCATCTCTAGAGCTCTCACGGTAGGTGCGAGAAACAGTCGCACATAAGAGGAGGGGGTTATTCGTTTTTTTTTATACATCAAATTTTATTCGTAGATCCAAAAGTTCTTAATTTAAATATTATTCAAGTTATCGTATTAGAAAATATTATAAGTAAAGTTGACGACTTTAGTCGAGGGTGACCCGAAGGCTCCCTTTTCAATAGCTACTACACCGAGGTGTAGGGGAGGGTGCTACTCCTTTCCCTTGATTGCTCCACTTTACCCTTGATCCCTACCTTATATTGCTGAGTGTTAAGCAAGGAGGCATCAAGTATCATTTTTTGAGTTTTACGTATGACTCGACCTGGGATTGAACCCAGGTAATACCAAGTCATAAATTATAAGATTGGAACTTTTCCTTCAATTTAATCTATTAACCAGTTTTTTCCACGGTAAAGAATTATAAAGAGCTAATGTGCGCTAAGCGTAACAGCTATCCACGTAGGAAATGGAATTGGCAATCCAAGTTCAAACCCTGGACGAGGCTGTTTACGTTTCACTTTACGCTAATGCTCTTGAGGAAGACAAGAATCCATCAGTTTTCACCACCTAGGGTTTGGTTCATTTGTTTTAATGACATATCAAATTTAGTGGGTTATTTAATGCCAAAGCCATAATTGTAGAAGAAATGTTGAGGTAATATTTGATCTATCATCATCATCATGTCGTGCCACTAGCACGAATATCCCTGACCCTCTCTCGTCACTTTTCCCTATCGTTCATCGCCTCTGGCAGGTCTTCAAGGCTACATCCCGTATACTCACATAGCTGCTGAATGTATATTCGTGCTGGTCGTTCTGCTTCTGCCCAGCCATATGTGGGGGTCCATAGGAGTACATCACTTACGAGCTCGTCCCTGCTTCTCCAGCAGTGTCCTTCATGTCTGGTTCGTTTAACTGGGATAGTTTTCGTGATAGGAGGCAGGTGGCCGTATAGTTGGTATCTTCTGGGGTGCTGCCGCCAGGACTTGTTCAAGATTGTTCGCAGCATTCTTGTGTAATTGCCGTCTCGCTTCTTCCCCAGTCGTTTAGTTATCGTCCATGTAGTGCATCCATATAGCAGTATCGACACGACAGCTGCCTGAAAGAAACTGCGTTTCATTTTATCGGTTAGATCTGATTTCCATATGATCGATAGCCTATTGATAGCTGCCCATGCCTTCGTTTGCCGCGTGTCGATGTCCTTTTCGGTTGATGAGACGCTGCTTCCTAGGTAAGTGAATTTGTCTACTAGTTTAAGAGGGGTTCCGTCTAGTGTGGAGATGTCACCTGTTTGATTATAGCCCATATATTCCGCTTTGTGTGCATTAACATGGAGGCCTATGCCTGCGGCTGCTCGTTCCAAACTATGCAATAGTGTTTCGGCTTGGTTGGGTGTATTTGCCAGTATCGCTATATCATCGGTGTAGTCGGCGTCGGTAATTGTTTTTGCGGGGTACCTTCTGCTTCTTTTCTTTGTCAGATCGAAGCCGTTTTCTCTGATTTTATCAATCGATGTTCTAAGCACGTAGTCTAGACAGATGATAAAGAGGTATGGATTGAGCGTGTTTCCTTGTAGTACTCCTGCTACAATGTCGAAGTATTCTGTGTCTCCATCTGGTGAACGTACTTTCACTTTGGTGTTTCTATAGAGAATCGTTATGGCTGCTACGGTTTCTTTAGGTAGGCCGTATGCTTGTAGGATTTGTTCCATCTTTCCACTGTGAATTTGTTTGAATAAGAGGGTTTATACTTTTCCCAAAGGTTATTAGTCCGAAAGGGATTGTAATAGTAGCCTAGCTAGCACGCCATTAGATTACGTAAGGCGTAGTGTAGCCCATCAGTTAAATTACTGTTGGAAGTTTTTGTTTAGGGTTTCCATATTTAAGAAATAGAAATACAGGGTACTCTGTTCGAATTCATCTCCCAATGATACCTAATTTACAGAAATTGAGCTTAAAATTAAGGCTTTATTTGTCTCTGCCTCCCACCAGACAAGACGTGACACAAAGTCACTGACCCGAAGGTCGGATTATAATGGAGGTAAAGGGAGGGGAAGGTCGAGCCCCGCTGGACTATGCTGGTTATCGGCCCACTTGGTGCAATGTGAGCTTGATGAGTCTTGCGGAACATGTACTCAAACGTAAGTCTAGGCTTCATTAAAAGGCGAAAGATTTATCTGCTATCCTTGACCGGAAACCAGAGCATTAATTAAGGTATTAGGGGTTTCCCTAATACCTTAATTTAATGATCTGGTTTCCAGTCATATTATTTTGTGTCGAGTATAGATAAGTTTATTACATATTGTTTTGGTGTCCTTGTTTTCATGGCATAAAAAGCTTCATGAATTATTTAATAGCAAAATTATCCAGATAAAAGAACAGTAGTAATACTATTGAACCCATAACCGGTGCGATTAAGGGTTTCATATCTTTCCCAAGGATATTAGTTTAAAAGTGAACCTAATAACGCCACGAGGAATCCCTCCTCTCAGCTTCGGGAAAATAGTAGGACAGACAGGATTTATTAGCTTTGGTTAAACAGCATTGCTAAAAGTAAAACTATGAATTCAAATAAGCAGAACTCGAAAAACTGACTTTGTGTTAGATCCTGCTTGTAGCAGAAAGATTCCGTAAATACGTTTTGAGATTTCTTGAATTGTACCAAAGACACTGTTTAGTTACAATGTAATAATACATACGAGGATCAGTAAATAAGTTTCCAGATTTTTTTTTCGTATGGGCTCTTATTGATAGTACACACATGAAACTCTAGTCTCCTTCGAAGTAATCTCCTCCAGCTGCAATGCACTTGCTGTACCGTTCCAATAACTTCTGGAATGCTCCATGGAAATCCTCTTGGTTGAGCGTGTCAATGGTCTTCGTCACAGCCTCTGTCAATTCTTGAATTGTCTCATAACGACAGCCTCTGTGATTAGGGAATAAGCAAAAGTCACAGGGAGCAAAGTCTGGACTATAGGGAGGGTGCACAACTTTCTTGACGCCCATCTTGGTCAAATAGTCTATGACAAGGATTGAGTTGTGGACTGGTACATTGTCCTGGTGGAAATGCAACTGAGCCGATTTGAAGAGTGCTGGCCTCTTCCGACGGAATCTCTTCCAGAACTCCTTTAAAACCTAGACATAGTAACTCTAACCCTAACCCTTTGGCCAATCAACTCTGGTGTATTGACTCCTCCCACACCTCTCATCATCCCTCACAGACACTCTGCCTTCCTTGAATCTCTTATGCCACTCAAAAACTGATGCTCGATTCATGCAAGATGCTCCAAAAGCAGTCTAAAGCATTCCATACATTTCTGTGGCATTTTTCCAAATTTAAAACAGAATTTTATTGCATATCGTTCTTCTAAAGTGTCCTCACGTCCAGATTGCATTTTTGAAATTCACCAACCGTGACAATCAGGTGGGTGTATTCCAGTTGCTTCTGTAGCTGTTCATTTAAAGCTAAAATCATAAAACTTGGTCAGTCATCTCATAAAATGTATAGTACTGAATTTTCAAGAGTGTACGCCAATTTGAAATGCCTATACAAAAATAAATCTGGAAACTTATTGAATGCACCACGTATATATTTGAGCATCATTCTCAAAATATACGTATATGTTATGAAATTTTCAATCACGAAAAGTTACCAAGGGAAAAGAAGAATATTATACTCAGGCTTCGGTTCCTGTGTCTAGACATGAAAACTGGAGCATAATATTGAGATTAGACAGCATACAAAAAAGAGTGATAAAACTAATAAAAAGAGTAAAAGATCACAGTCAAATAGAGTGATTGGAGAAATTAGGATTAACTACCTAGCTAGAAAGAGGAAAGAAATTCGGTTTCTCTATTTAATAACATATCAAGCTTCGTGGGTTATTTAATGCCAAAGACATCCTTATAAAAGAGCAGCAGTGATACTATCTAACCCATTTCTGAAGAGAGAAGAGGGTTCATACATCTCCGAAAATCACGTGACTTCAGATGTCCTAATCATTAATTTTAAAAAAGTCTCTGACGAAAAATACAAATGTCTTCGTGGACTTATTAAATAGTTTGTTGGCAACATAATTTTTTTAACAAGCGAGAACTCATTTGTTTGCACACAGTTAAACGATTTCTAGTGTAATAAATGATTTAATATTTCTATTTAACCCATAGATAGGCTGGTTGTGTTTTATTGTGTAACAATCCTTATAGGTTATTTAATTCTAAATAATGTTCATACGTATATCATATATACATTATTTGTAATCGAATAGTTTGTAGGTAACATTTTAAAATGAACCAGTGCTCATTTCTTTGCACAGTGTTAAATGCTTTTATGTATTTTTATTTAAGACTAACAATTTTATTCAACATTAGTCATTTGTTTGCTCTCAGTTAAATGGTTGTAATTAGAGTAAAGGATTAAATAGTTCTATTTTACCCATACATGAAACTCTAACGAGTAATACCACTTCGAGTCCAAGTGGACCTGAGAGCAATGAAAGGATACTCTATATTCCCCACAGTCTCAGGACTTAAGCGTCTCCATCAGATTGCTTAATGTCATCCAGAACACTAGTTGGTCGGGTCTTACTCCTCTGCAGTGATGTAATCAGCGTATTCTACAGCCCCCGCTGTCTGGGCTGGTTCCTATCTATGGGTCAAATAGATAGTTGAAAACCATTTGTATCGGGGAGATATGATATCACATAACAATATGCAAAAAGACTCTTAAGAAACTACGCCAAAATTTTATTATAATCGTACAATGAAGACAATTCCTTAACCTCTTGGCATAAAATAACGTCACATATGTTGACATGACGTTAAAAATCAATCATTCATTAGGAGAGGTTAAAAGTGAAAATTATTCGTAATAAGAATACTTTATGTCATATAATTGTAAATTATTTGAGTTAAGATTAGTTACTTTAGCTATAATTTTTTACCAAAGATTATGATTAGTAATTGTAGCTTTAAATCCTATAACTCTCAGTCCTTTTGGCTGAGGTTGTAGAATGCGCTGACTGCACCTTTACAGAGGGGTGAGATTCGCTCAACGAGTTTCCTGCGTATGACATTAGGCTGCATCTGGATCTTTGAGGAATGTGGAGAATACCTTCATTACCATTATTCCCAGGTCCACCCTGATTCTGATTAGTAGTACCAGTTTAGGTCCCATCTATTAGTCAAATAAAACTGTTCAATCATATACTGGGGATTATCATTATAAGTTATTTGAAACCATATAATGTGTAAATCATATATATTACGTAGAAATAATGGATAAACAAAATTACTAACGTTAATTCGGAATACTTGAAACTATTTAACTGTGTGCAAACAAATAATTATTATTAAACTATTAGTGTTTGATAAGAATAATTGAAATCATTTAACTAAGTGCAAAGGAATAAGCCTAAAAAATCGTTTGAAAATAAAGTTACCAACCATTCATTCACTTATAAATCATTAAGAAAGGATTTGGCATTAAATAACCCACAAGGGGTGACATGCCATTAAGCACTTACCAACCAAACAAACCATATAACTCTGTACAAACAAATGATTATTATTAAATAAAAATAATTACTTGAAACTGTATAATTGTTAAAATTAGATAGGAATACTTGAAACCATACAGTTATAGGCATATTATATGTATTAGGTAGCAATACTTGATATGATAAAAACGTGTGGGAAAAACCCTAAAGAAAACTACACCCAAACTAAATATATAAACATACAATGTACACTAATCCCGAACCTCATGAGATAGAATAACCCTAGACAGGTTGACATGCAGCCAAAATCAATCAATCAATCATTATTCTTTATTCTTGTTTCTGATGCGAAATATTCGTCGCCATTTGTAGAAGTGACTATTTAATTGACTTTTGATTTACTTGTTTCTTCATTTTATTTTTTTAAAAAACAAGGGTTAAAGAATTCAAAGAAAACATTTATAAAGAAAGTGAAATTATCGGCGACAAAGATAAAACGGCGCTCGGAAAATTAAGCTCCAAAGCTGACACAATCAGTAAGTATTAGCTGATTGGTCTACTTTTTATATGCATGTGTGAGTGTGCGTACATGTATGTATGTATGTATGTGAGTGTATATTTTATTGCATGACAGATTAGGGTTCAGATATTGACAATAGGTAATAAAGTAGAGTTCTTTTGAATTGTGATAGGATTTTATTTCTTATTCCTTTTTGTTTTATCTCCTTTATTTTCTGTTGAATTGATTGGATGACATTCTCAAGAACCAAAAGTAATTTCTTTTATCTACTTATCTACTATTTAGTGTTAATTAACAACTTCTTAATGCTGTAGGTTCCAAACTTTTCTTACTCGCAACTCATTTTCTAAAGAATAAAATGTTTTGGTGCCCTTGGCAAAGAAAAATTTTTAATTTACTTAAAATAGCATTTATGCATTTTAAATTTTCCATTTTTAAATAGATTTAAACTGCCAAATATTATTTGTAATTACTTTTATCCAGTAAATTAAACATAACGACAAATGAGAAACATAGGATGGATTTTTAGGAAGTTTTCTATAAGATGCGAATGCTTCTTGAGTAGTACGTGTGTTTTCTATATTAAGATATACATGTTTCCTTTAGTATAATGTACGTTTTCTGCATTAAGACGCACATGTTTTCCATATTAGGATGTACATATTTTCTACATTAAGATGTACACATTTTCTATATTAGAATATGCATGCTTTCTCTATTAGTATCTTCATGTTTTCTACATTAAGATGTACTTGCTTTCTATATAAATATGTTTGGTTAGATATAGCTTTATGGCATATCAACCTATGTTGGTTATTTAATATCAAATCCCGTTTTTACATATATATTGAATATCTGATTTGTTAACACATTTTGAAGTAACACACAATTAAATCATCAAACAGTTCTGTTTCGAACAATTCAATTTAGCACAAGTTAACCAAGTTAAATGGTTTCAAGTATTGCTATATATCACTACCAATCAAATTGAACATCAGTCATTCGTTTACATACAAACAATTCAATTCAACGTAAGTTATTTGTTTGCATTCAGCTTAAATTTCAAACAGTTCTATTTGATCCCAAGATAGGACCCTACCAGGAACAGAGTGTACCTAAGAGCAATGGCATGAAGAAATATTCCACATTCTCTTGAGCTTCAGGACTAGAGCTCACCATCGGGTTGTTTAGCGTGATATCCATGACACTTGTTAGGGGGTCTTACATGTCTGCAGTGATGCAATCGGTGTATTCTACTGCTCCAAACAACGGGGCTCATATTAACATGTACAAGATTTCTCTTTATAAATGTACGTGTTTTTTTATATTAAATTGTACTCGTTTTCTGTTATATGATGTACATGTCTTTAGTTTAATGAATGAGTTTTCTATATGAGAATTTACATGTGTTCTTTGTCAAGATGTACATGGTTTCCTTCGCAAGATGGACATGTCTTCTTTAGTAATGAAAGTGTTTTCCATATTAAGACGTACATATTTTCTATATTAAGATGTATCTATTTTCTGTATTGGGATGTAAATGTTTTCCATATTGAAATGTACTTGTTTTCTATATTAAGAAGTACTTCTTTTCTGTGTTAGGATGTAAATCTTTTCTATATTAGAATGTACATATTTTCTATATTAAGATGTACTTCTTTTCTGTGTTAGGATGTAAATCTTTTCTATATTAGAATGTACATATTTTCTATATTAAGATGTACTTCTTTTCTGTGTTAGGATGTAAATCTTTTCTATATTAAAATGTGCATATTTTCTATATAAATAAATACGTTTTTATATTAATATATACATGTTTTCTATATTAGAATGTATGCAATTTATATCTTTTTTCTACATTTGTTTGTACAAGTTATCTATATTAGAATGTACATGTTTTACTTAGTGTAATGTACGTTTTCTATATTAGGATGTAAACGTTTTTAATATTAAGATGTACATGTTATCTGTCTTAGAATATTTATAATTTTATATGAGAATGTTCATGTTTTCTATATTAGAATGTACGTGTTTTCTAAAAGAGAATATACATGTTTTTCATAGTAGGATGCACATGTTTTCATTAGTAGTATTATCATGATCCAAGTTTATTTTCTCTTCAGCGTACATTGTTATTTTTGCCTATGCTCGAACGTTAATCGCTGGCTTTTGTCGGAAATATAAATATACACCTGTAACCCCGATCGATAAATAAATCAACAAAGGAATACAGAGGTATATATATATATATATATATATAGTCATCCACAGACAGACTGTTTCGTTCAATCAGAACTCTTCAGTGTGGCTAGACACGCAGGACGCTCGAAGCCAGGATCGAAACCCGTCCAACTTTACGTTAGACTAAGTCTCAAACCTCTCTGCCACCAAGCGGACCACGTTGGCTAAGGGAATTTTAAGGTATTTATTTAGCAACAGCTATTTAGTAATATATATATATATATATATATATATATATATATATATATTACTAAATAGCTGTTGCTAAATATATATATATATATATATATATATATATATATATATATATATATATATATAGGCAGTATTTCTTCGTTAATGCAAATTTCATTAAACATAATAGACATTTTATGTCTACATATTTTCTTCTGGATCCGTTCGAATTCCCGTATTACTTTTATCGTATTCGGGAGGGATTGATTTATGTATTGTCCATAGTTGTATGTATCCCTAGTACTTTCTGCCCGACTTTGGGCCATCAACAGGGGAGGATCTATTACAAAAGTGATGTAACTTTCGTTTTAGCATATTATTACTGTGTAAGGGCGTCTTTGCCGTTGAAGATTATGGCGTTTGCTTTTAAATGTAATTCTATAATTAGTGCCAGTAGACTTACAATGTACCTTTCTGACACAAGTTCAATAGCTCAGCATTTAAAAAAATATTCATGCCCAACAACACAACTACGAAAAATTCTTATCGACAACACAACAATATTAGAACATCAAAATAATAAAAAAAAACTTCAGATTCTCGAAGCACTACATATTAGAAACCTGCAACCAACACTCAATAGAATTAATTTTCAAACCAGTGCTAATGTACTTAAATGTCTTTAGCTACTGGCACTAATTATAGAATTACATTTAAAAGCAAACGCCATAATCTTCCGAATACGATAAAAGTAATACGGGAATTCGAACGGATCCAGAAGAAAATATGTAGACATAAAATGTCTATTATGTTTCATGAAATTTGCATATATATATATATATATATATATATATATATATATATATATATATATATTACTTTTCACTGCCACAACTCCCAGGTCGACTCAGATCTTGAGTACCAATTAGGGTTCGTTCCATGTATAGGTCAAATAGATGTTTAAAAATTACTGTGATACGTCGAGATACGAAATTAATTCGTTCCGGAGGAGGTTTTCGTATCTTGGAATTTTTGTATTATGGGACAAGATTTATCCAATAAATGGCGTAATTCGTCCCTGTCCCCAAAAACCATTCGTATAAAGTGTAAATATTATACCCCCCACCAAGAAATATGTTCGTTAATGACAACATAGTCATTTACATAAATGTTAAAAAAGATAAGATCACGACGAAGCGTTCACGTGATACTACGAAATGAATTCTGGGAGGATCGCTGTCGGGGGACACTTTCGATTTTCGTCTTCGTATCTTGAATATTTTTTCGTTCAATGGGACGTCAATTTCTCTGAAGCTCGTTTCATATTCTGAACTTTTCGTACGATTGGGTTTTCGTAAGTCGAGGTTCCACAGTACTCGTATTATATTGGAACGTGTGAAAATAAAAACGAAAACTCTTAAGGAAGTGCTACACCAAAAAGGTGAATATGAACGTACAATGAAAACGATTTCCAAACATCTACGTAAATATAAGATAATTTTACACGAATTGGTAAGCCGTTAAAATCTATCTATCTCTTGATACCATCTCCCATTCTGATCTTATTCTTTTAAAAGATTCTTTCTTCGATGAACAATTGATCCGACTCTGACTGGGCAGTGGCAACGCAGCCTCATACATAAAAAGTATTGTGTTGGAATGCATTTGCCTTAGTTATGGTAAGTAATAATTTAGTTCGATGAGTACCGACGCAACAACAGATTTAAGACGATGAGATCAACACATGTTGAAAATCTTGATGCCAACAGAGACGTTGACTCACTAGCAAGAAGTCATCATTTGGCATGGAAGATAAGCTAGATGAAATAACTTTTTTTTGCAAGAGGATTGAGGTGTAGTGATTGGTTTATTAGAGTCACATGATAGAAAACAGCAAAGTCGGAAAACTTAACTATTGAATTTTGATGAATTCTAGTTCGTCTTTTGAAACGGTTGGAAATTCGTTTTCCCTTGGCTCTAATCGGTTTTATAGAATGGAATCTGAGAAAACTCAAATCTGAAGAATCTAAATTTTGGCAGAATTTCTTCTGGTCAAAATGACAGTTTGAAAACCCACAACATATAGGCCGGCTTTAAAGGAAACACAAAAAAAAGTAGGGTTAATTTACGTTTTTTGGTTTTATGTCATATCAACCCTTATTCGTTATTTAATGCAAAATCCTCTTTATAGATATATATGATTCGTAAGCGAAAATTTGGAGGTAAGATAATTCTAAAAACGAGCCAGAATTCATGTGTTTGCACACAGTTGAATGTTTTTAATTATTGTTAACACTAATATTTCTAAATGGTTTCAAGTACTGCTATTTCATATAAATAATTTTTTTTCAATATTCATCATTTTTGCACACAGTTAAATGGTTTCAAGTATATTAGATTATAGTTCTATTTGACCCATAAATGGGATTCAAACCCGGCTGAGAACAAGTTACAAGTACTCTAACGAATCCTCCAATCTATGAAACAAAGATTTATCGCTACTTAGTGCGGTTATATACAGGGAATGAAGAGGCAATAACACTTATTTATAGAAATATAAACTTTTTTTTGTTTATTACGATGGATAGGAAATAGTTGGCGAAATAGAAAAGAGTCAGAATGGACAGGGAACCGCTAGTATTTACACCAGAGAGAAATACGATATCTTCAGAACAGTTCTTCTTTGCTCTGCTTCCACGAGGCTGGCACAAGGCCAACTTAAAAGCTTAATCATATCCGTTTCTTATTCGTACTTCTTTCTCAAGCCTGGTATAAGTCAATTCAACAACAGGGGCCTTCGCTCGGTGCTCCTGTTTTCTTCTGTGAACATACTCGCTCTCGACATTAGCGAGTCTTGTACATTTCAGACTTTTCCCTAACTCTCAATCCTGGGCTATCTGCCCCCACCCAACTCCGACCCAGCACCCAGAATGCCATGATGTCTAGTCTCTCTATCTCTCTCTTTCTCTCTCTCTCTCTCTCTCTGAATTGCTCTTGCCTGCTTTCTGCTCTGCTCTGCTCTCCGCTATTTTTCTAAACTGCCTGGGGTTGAAATCTACTGTCGGACACCTATGAACCTCGTGGTTACTCTTCCTTCCAACATACCACTCACGAAATTCATGATGCATTTCCGCCGTCTTTTCTTCACCTCAAGACACAGGTGCATCCTGTTTTGATGTCCACGTAACTTACGCGGTCCGTCAAAGGTCAAACATGTAACTACTACAGTTTTCATTTTGTGAGCCCACATTTAACGGGAAAATCCCCGTTCACTTTTCGGTCGATAAACTTTCACTGACAAATGTGTTGTCACATTTTTTTTTTCTCTCCTTTGAGTCCCACTGACATTTATTTACAACAACCTCAAAGTCTGGTGACAAGTCCGAACCCAGCCAGCTGTCATAGATTACAGAAAAGGTTTCGAAAGGCTCGCGAATATCTTGCCCAAACTCCTCACATTCCTTCGATCTACAGGCTGGCGTACATGCTTATACACCTGCTGACCGGAGATATACACAGTTATTATAAATCCTGGATGAGAATGTTTGCATTTCACTTCACGCTAATGTCCTTGGCAAAGCATAGAATCTATTTCTTCTCCTATCAGTTATGAGTAAATAGAATGGCAGATTGGATTCAGAAGTGTTAGGTAAATACTTATTTGATTGAAGACAGTAGCTGTCACTCATACTACATGTTGCTGATAATTATGTTTTGAATCATCAGTGTAATATATATATATAGAGAGAGAGACAGACAGACAGACAGACAGAAAGAGATAGATAGATAGATAGATAGATAGATAGATACCGATTTTAGAAAAACTCTCAAGCACAGAATGTTTCTTTCGTAAAATTATGCAAATATTTCTGCTGTTTTCTACTCTTTTTTTTTTTTTTTTTGCTTTTTGTTTTTTGTTTTTTTTTTAATTCGATATAATTACGAGTTAGTTTTCTTTAATTAAAGAAGATGATAATTTCTTTTGAAGACGCATTTATGTATTTCCCCATATCACACACACACACACACACATGCACATACTCAGAGTCTCGAATACAAAAAGGCTTCACAAACACTGTTTACCATAACGTGCTTGTTTTTTGTTTTCGTTTTTACTTTTTTGTTGTTTTGTTTTATTTTTTAGGTTTTTAAACACGTGCACAATTGAAGAGACGTGTATGAGCGAAACTGTATTTTGGTAAAATGGGGAAGGTTTGTAAGGTACAATAGCATCCGACCAATCCTGAAAAATTAACATCCATTTTAATTAAGGAAATTATGGTTAATTAGGTGAAATTAATTACAGTAAAAACAATGATGTTTACTTTCCAATGACAGAATTACAACTCGTAAATACCTGGAATAGTTTTTTTGTCTCACGAATACTGAGTTTGTTCACATCTTTCCAATCTCTTCATATAAAACTGTTCTATCTATTTTGCTGGTTAGTTGTTTGTCTCTCTTTCTCTCTCTCTTCCTTTCACTCCTTCTCTTTCTGTCTCTCTTGGTCTCTCTCTCTCTCTCTCTCTCTCTCTCTCTCTCTCTCTCTCTCAATATATATATATATATGTGTGCGTGTTTAATCTTCGTAATGTCAATTCAACTTAGTTACTCCATTCATATCTATCTCAGCATGTTCATCTCTCTCTCTCTCTCTCTCTCTCTCTCTCTCTCTCTCTCTCACACACACTCTCTTTCTTTTCGCACATAAACATGCACCCAGACATGCACACACGCACGTTCACACTCATATCGGCTTCTTTGTTTTGTGCCATATCAACCTTTGTGGGTTATTTAATGCCAAAGCCATACTTGTAGAAGAAAAGAAGTGATATTCTCTAATCTATGACTATATATATATATATATATGTGTGTGTGTGTGTGTGTGTGTGTGTGTGTGTGTGTGTGTGTACATATTTCAGAGAGATAAATACATGGATATTTCATATATATATATATATATATATATATATATATATATATATATATATATATAGCAAATAACATTTTTCCATTGCTCTATTGTCCACTTTCGTTGGTCAATGCAGCATTCCTTTTGTGATGTCCAGTATTACAGAAGAAAGTTTCAGCAAAACAGTTCAGCTGCATGAAGTTCTCTGCGAATTTTTCTAGTTGACACCGAATTATTAAGTTGTTGGCCAAGATTTGCAGTTGCATTTGTGATTGTTGTTTTAAGATTTGCTGATACAACTTGTTGATATAATATACGTAAAACTTAACATATTTTTTATTATCGGAACAAAACTAAACAGAAAAGAAATGAAACAAAATGAGAGATTAAACTTGTGTCCAAAGAAAATTTCTTTGTCATGCGTCCGTGTATGTAAAGTTTGTAAGAGATACAATATGTTTAAATGCGTTTCACCTTCTGTCTCGAATTACATTTCCCTGAACTATTTTTGTTCTTTGATTTTGGCATATCAACATTCATCATGTCGCGCTGCCAACACGGGTCTCCCTGACCCTCTCTCGCCCCCACCCCGTCTCTATCGTCCATCGCTCCCGGAAGGTCTTCAAGGCTATATCCTGTATCGGCACTGAGCTGTTGTACACAGGTTCTAGCTGGTCGTCCTGCCTTTGCTCGTCCATGTGATGGCGTCCACAGGAGTATATCGATTATGAGTTCGTCCTTAATCCTCCAGCAGTGTCCCGCATGTCTGATTCGTCTAACTTTGATGGTTTCGTGATGGATGGTAGCCGGCTGTACAGCTGCTGTTTTGTGGGGTGTTGCCTCAAGGATTTGTTCAATACAGCTCGCAGCATTCTTGGGTAATTGCCGTCAAGCTTTTTTTCCATATGTTTAGTTAGCGTCCATTTAGTGCATCCATATAGTAGTATCGCTGCTTGGAAAACCTGCGTTTCATTTGATCAGTCAAGTCTGATTTCCATATGACCGATAGTTTATCAATAGCTGTCCATGTCTTTGCTAGTCGCGTGTTGATGTCTTTCTCGATAGATGAGACACTACTTCAAAGGTAAGTGAACTTGTCCACTAGTTTCAAAGAACCACCCCTTAGTGTGTAGATGTCGCTACTTTGATACAATTCATCTCCAACCATGGCACAGCTCGAACATTTTTGTGACTGAGGTTTCAACAATCCAACAATTTACCCCGTATTGAAATCCTAAAGGCCACTAATTATTGTCGAACATAGATACAAATGACATGCAGGACATTGCTGGAGATGCAAGGACAAACTCATAAGTGACGTTCTCCTATGGACTCCTACACATAATCATGCCGATGTAGGCCGACCATCAAGAACTTATATACAACAGCTCTGTGCGGATACAAAATGTTGTTTGGAAGACCTACCGAGAGCGATGGATGATAGAGACGAAAAGAGAGAGAGAGAGAGAGAGAGAGTCTGTGAAATTCGTCCTAGCAGTGTGATTTGATGATGATGATGATGATGATGAAAACAAATATCTAAAAAAAAAACTCGAGTTAAATAACTTATGAAATGCCCATAGTTCTCAATAGAAGTTTTTGATTTCAATCTTTTTATTTTTGTATAATTCATGTAATAAATGAGATCTATTTTAAAATAACTCTTATCTGATTGGGCCGTGTGCAAAAAAATAAACTCTTATAAAACAACTAGACAAAATAGATGTTAAATATATATATTTACCCAATCCTTTTTTTAAGCGGAGTTTAACAGGTTTGAATTCAGAGTTTTCCTTCTCTTAGACCGGCTGTCATATCAAGATTGAAAAGCTTAGTCTGCCCTACTATTTACTCACAGCTGGAAAGAGAAAAGTTGGATTCATACCTTTCCCAAGTGTATTAGTGCTATGTGAAATACTATCAGCTTCGTCAAGGATTTGAACTCGTCTCGCCATGTTCATTTCCTACGAAATATTAAATGCACAATAAATGTGATTACCCAATCACAAGGCTTAGAATAACACCCATACAGTGTGACACGCCATGAAAATCAATTATTTCAGAACTCTTCTAAATATTCTCGCTAATTTCAATAGTGCTATTATCTGTACAGTCTGAATTCTTTCTTGGGTTTCCGACCCCATCACTTCTTTTCCAGGTTCTCTGGGATTGAACCAATAGTTCTTACGTTTTTGTTACTTGGGTTAGTCAAAATGTTTGCGATATTTTCGTAACAAGCTAGTTTGTGGTGTGTATTGGCCTAGCAGTTAGAGTGTTCGCCAATGGGCCGGGAGACCTGGGTTCAATCCCAGGTTGAGTCATACCAAAGACTCAAAAAATGGTACTTAATGCCTCCTTGCTTAACACTCAGCATTATAAGGTACGGATCAAGGGTAAAGTAGAGCAATCCTGGGAAGGAGTAGCGGCCTTCCCTACACCTTGGTGAAGTAGCTATCGAAAAGGGAGCCTTCGGGTTACCCTCGACTATGGTCGCCAACTTTTTTATATCACATACCATTAGTCTAATTAGTAGAGTGTTCGCCAATGGTCCGGGAGGCCAGAGTTCAATCCCTGGTCGAGATATACCAAAGACTCAAAAAATGGTACTTGATGCCGCCTTGCTTAACATTCTTCATTATCAGGTAAGGATCAAAGCTAAAGTGGAGCAATCCAGGAAATTGAGTAGCACCCTCCCCTACACTTCAGTGTAGTATCTATTGAAAAGGGTGGCTTTGGGTCACCCTCCACTAAGGTCGCCAACTTTACTTTACTAACTTATATTATATGACTGAAGCAATTCAAGCCGTTGAAGATTTCCGCTGTGGTTGGTCGTATCATGGTCATTAGGGTACTGACTTGTGCATTGTTTCACTCTGTGGGTCATTTAAAAGCTGCACAGATGAACATGCAATGTCGCCCAATTTGGCAATTTATAGTTTATAAGGGTTTCCATGATTTTGTATAAATCTTATATATGTACAGTTTTACCACTACAGGTCTCCAATAGAAAGTTGTACTTCTACAGTATCAAATAGGACGTTGTACTGTTACACACCAAATATACAATAGTAACATTGCACGGCTCAAATAGACACTTGCAACACTATGGTGTTCAATTGGAAGTTCATCCTGTTGCAGTCCCAATAGACATTTGTAATACAACTACTACTACTACTACTACTACTACTACTACTCATAGTTATTTTACCAACACATAGCGAACGTTTTTATGCATGTAGCGCTTCGTCTGAAGAGCCAATTGTAGTTTCGCCGTGAGAAAAGTGATGAACGCATAGAGACCCCGTCTTAGTTCATTAATACAAAAGTTTATTCGTTGCTACAAGTAGTCGTTAGGGAAAGAGAAACTGCGTATGAAAACTGAGTCGATCGCGTTAGCTAACCAAAGAGAAATAAAATGTCGTGAGAAGAAATAGAGCAGAGGTAGACCTTGAATTTTCCTGTTGGTTTTCTGTTGTAGTTCTAACGTACTTGTTCGCTAGTTTCATCTCCACAGATGGTGTGAAACTCTTTTTCGGAGCTCATCCCAAAATGGGGGCCGCAAATTTCGGCTGTCTTCCAATTGCCGTATCTAGTCTTCAACTGACTGTCTTTACTTCGATGCGTTCAGGCTGCTAACTAACTCTTTCCTGTTTTCTATTCCGCGCCCACTGCTCTAACGGCGTTTTCATTTGGGTTACTTCACTACGGATATGTTTCTATTAACCCGGGCGTCCCCAACAATTTTATACAGTCTCATGTAGTGTAATATCAAGTCAGGCTAATAATTCTAAAGAGTTTGAATCTCCCTGAGTACCGAATTCATTTGGCTTTGCACCTACACTAAACTTAGTAAACAACTATTTGTACCAGGTGTAAGCTTTTCCAGGCTCAGCCTGAAACGCTATTCTGTCAAGTGTATTTCGAAGCAATAAGAATTCTCTCACAACTAGCCATATATCTTTGACTTTGCTTTAACTCAACGTCTTGACTCGAACAATCATGAATAATTATTTCTACTCACCAACTTGTACAGCTTTGTTTTCGTTGGTGCCTTGCTAGGGACCAGAAATAAGGACACAAGGGAAGAATAGAGTTAAACAATTATATTAACAAAGAACAGCAGTATAAGCATATAAAAATGGGAGGATTACCGGCGAGACTGTTCAGTCCGACTGTCAGAGCTGTCTGCTGGAATGCTGACTTCTACCTAAGAGTAGTACCAGCTGCTATTTATAGCAGGGAGAGTTCATGCGTTCTTAGGTAAATTACCATAACAGTTTTATTTGTGTGTTTTACTTAAAAAGTTGATTATATAAATGTTGTTGACAATGTTCATAACGAAGAAAAAAGAATTTGGCTCGTCATTTCGATCTATGAAAATCAACACTAAAAATAAAGGAAACTTTTCTAATTGCATATCTCAGAGGAATAGATTTTTGGCTGAAAGAACAAAGATAATCTTTAAAAATCTCGAATGTGTTTTACTCCGCGTTTTTCAATGAATACATGTTTTTGCTTCAATTTAATAGCTGTAAAGTTCTTTTCTTTATTATAATATTATGTGAATCAAATTTAATAATACGACATCAGACTAAAAAAAATAGAGACAAATAAATACTATGCGTGTCTGTCTGTCTGTCTGTCTGTGTTAACTAATAGATCGGTGATATCTATTTTTGACATGTAGTGCAGCATTCAAATTAAGTTCTCCAGATCAATTCTAGACCAGGGCTCTCATTGGATGGTTTCAGTCCCGTGACCGAAACGGTTCTTGAGTCAAAAAGTGAGAAACACTCCACGGGAGAGGGGTGAATTTTTATTATCTAGAGTATTCGGACTAATGTTTTCATCATTATTGTAGTATTTACAACGTTTCGGTTGATGCGTCCTTCAGTCTTCTTCAGATGTTTCATGTCAAACTCAGTTGTCTAAATGGATCTTCGAACCAAACCCTTTATTTAATCTTCGGGTTCGGTTTGAAGACTCCTGAGTTCAACAAGAAACACATGAAAAAGCAAGATGCATGAAATAAAGATGAAGACAATTGTCCAAATACTGTAAATGATGAAAATTATCAAACTTCATCTCGAAAATTTAAACAAATTATGAATGAATTTAAACAGTTTAGAAACCGCTGATTTTACTATTAATCCTGTATAGTGAGTTGCTCTTCAGGGGATGGCCTTGAGTCAAACTGAACTAAATATCTTTGCTTCGGCTTTTAAACTAAGTACGTAAATAAAGTTCTTTTTGTAACCATAATGCTTATCTCTTCTCAGATAATATAAACTATTTTCAAACGTTCTTGCCATTTTTAGAAAGATGCTTCAAGGCTTCAACTGACCCTCTGCCCCGGAAAAGAGAGTAAAAAAAACTTCCCATCTATATAAATATGTCTCTTTTTTATCTTCTTTTTCAAACTCTTTAATTTTCTGTAAGATTTTTGCCTTTCATTTTGTCTATTTTTTTCCCTCTTGTTCCCATTTTTTTCTCTCTTGATATTTTGCTTATTTGTTTTTGTTTTCGTGGTTTAATTTTCCTTTTGCCTTTATATCTACCATTCTTTTTCTTTTGGTTTAGTTTTTAATCTCCTATTAAAAGCCTGAATTCTCGGTGCAGATATGCTAATTAAGTACATCTCTATACATATAAACACAGTATATATTGAATATGTTTCTGCAGTCTTCGGGGTGCTATGCCAGAATACTCAAGCAAATCTAACTCTTGAGAAAGTATCTAAAACTCAATGCTTTGTTGTAACAATATACAATATATTCAACCTGTTGTGTACATATATATACTGGATACATACCGACGCAATGATAACAGACGCAGTAATAAACGACGCATGATAAAGACGCAGGAAGGAAGACACAAGAAGACTTCTTTAACAACATAGTTACCTCTCACTTTATTGCAAGGGTTCGAAAGGTTAGCATGTGAGAGGGTGCTGGAGACCGAACATAAACTTCATATTTTGACCCCACTGTTATGACCGTCACGTTGTGTCTTGTTCTTCTGATGTTGGGGTCCACTCCATCGGAGGGGGGGGATCCGAGGGCCCCCCTCGGTCGGGTGTGGCCTTCCCTACCACATTTGGTCTCTAACTCTCTGGGAGTCTGTTGGCAACTGCTTTGGCACCCCGAACTCAACTGAGTTAAATAATAACTCAACGCCCGCACGATCGCCTACTGGATCTTTGAATCGGATGTTTAATCGTCATCAAGCAGAAATAACTGTCATGCAGTTCAGAGGTTACTCTCTTCCGGTGCATCACTGTAATGGCACAATGGGACCCTCACCTTGTCCCATATCATAAGCCTTAATCCGCCCACACGATCTCTTTCGATTACTGGCCATTGGAATGTGTCACTTCCTTCCGGTGTATCACCTTGGAATAGCATTTTTGGGCTGGGTCGAAGGTCAAAATATAACAAACCAATATATGTATATATATATATATATATATATATATATATATATATATATATTCAACCTCAGATGGAATACTGTTCTCGTATCTAGGCAGGTTCCGTGAGAGTTATATATTTTTGTAAAGAAGTGAATTCGTTCGTCATTGAAGTCGTTCATTATCGGTTAATTATGTTTCCACATATATTTGTATATGTATATGTGTAATTGTATTATGGGTATACAACAATCCTATCTTAATTTGGAAAATCTACATTGTTGTCCTTCTGTGTAATACTCCTTTATTAGATATACTAAATCTTCATTTGTCATTTTGTAACCCTTTTATAGCAATTTGTTACCATATTATGGCATTTCTCAAGGTAATGAGCATTACTTATAGTTACTTACATCTCCTATACAACAAATATCCAACAAAAAAAAATGGGAGGTGCCCGTGGTGTAATGGTTATCGTCGCAGGAATTGGACACGGCGACACAAGTTCAAATCCTGGACTGATTGCATTTCACATAGCACTAATACCCTTGGAAAAGGTATGAATCCAATTATTCTCCCTCCAGCTATGGGTAAATAGTAGGGCAGACTAGGTTCTTCAGCCTTGGTGAGGCAACTAGTCTATGAGAAGGAAAACTCTGAATACAAACCTGTTAAATTCCGCTTAAAAAATTGACCTTGTGTCATATCCTGCCCGAGCGGAGGGGTTGGGTAAATAGTGGGTAATATGATACTAGCAGGATCTACGAGGATCATTAAATAAGTTTCCAGACTTTTTTTGTAGGGGCACTTTTATTGATAGTACACACATGAAACTCTAGCCCCCTTCGAAGTAATCTCCTCCAGTTGCAATGCACTTGTTGAACCGTTCCAACAACTTCTGGAACGCCCCATAGAAGTCTTCTTGTGTGAGCTTGTCAATGACCTTCGTCACAGCCTCTTTCATCTCCTCAATTGTCTCATAACAACAGCCTCTGAGCTTAGGGAATAACTAAAAGTCACAGGGAGCAACGTCTGGACTATAGGGAGGCTGAGGAACTGTCTTGATACCCATCTTGGTCAAATAGTCTGTGACAAGGATGGAGTTGTGGACTGGTGCGTTGTCCTGGTAGAAATATACCACTGACCCGATTTGAAGAGTGCTGGCCTCTTCCGACGGAATCTCTTCCTGAACTCCCTTAAAACCTCAACATAGTAACCCTAACCCTAACCCTTTGGCCAATCAACTCTGGTTTATTGACTTCCTTACTCCTCCCACACCTCTCATCATCCCTCACAGACTCCCTGCCTTCATTGAATCTCTTATGACACTCAAAAACTGATGCTCGAATGATGCAAGATGGTCCAAAAGTAGTGTGGAGCATTCCATAGGTTTCTGTGGCATTTTTTCCAAGTTTAAAACAGAATTTTATTGCATGTTGTTCTTCTAAAGTGTCTTCACGTCCAGATTGCATTTTTGAAATTCACCAGCCGTGACAATCAGGCTTCAGTAGGGTGTATTCCAATTCCTGCTGTAGCTGTTCCTTTGAAGCTGAAATCATAAAAATTGGTCAGTCATCTCATAAGATGTATAGCAATGACATACTGAATTTTCAAGAATCTACGACAATTTTAAATGCCTGTACAAAAAAAAAAGTCTGGAAAAGTATTAAATACACCACGTATATTTGAATGCCAATGATAGATTATCCTTTTACAAGGTTTGGTTAGATTCGATTGGTTTGGTTACTTCGCATAATGGCGTATCAACCTTCGTAGTTTATCTTATGCTGAAGCCATCAATGTAGAAGAACAGCTGTAATACTATCAAAACCTTTGCTGGAAGGATAAGGGGGTTCATACCTTTCCCAAGTGTATTAGTCCTGTAATCTTAATAAGATTGGTAATTAATCATATTAGTTAATTATTTTATTTGCGGTGATAAATTGCTCGTTGGCTAAAATCTTTAAGCTGAAGTGTTGTTCGCATTAAAAAGGTCGTAAGCGTGCACATACTCCAATCGGTATCAGCTCATATAAGAACAAGGTTTTCTTTGGATATCTGGGTTGTAGATAGGATATCAAAAGTAAGCAAATTTAATGCAATGTCGGTTGAGTTAAGATAAGATGATGTAACACTAAAAGTTCATGACGTGTTCCTATCATCATTAGATGAGGAGAATAATTAAGATATTATATCATCATCATCATGTCGTGCCGCTAGTACGGATATCCCTTACCCTCTCTCGCCACTTCTCCCTATCATTCATCGCCTCTGGCAGGTCTTCAGGGCTACATCCTGTATCCTCACATTGCTGATGTATGTATGTTCGAGCTGGCCGTCCTGCTTTTGATTGGCCATATGCGGGGGTTCATAGGAGTACATCACTGATGAGTTCGTCCTTACTTCTCCAGCTGTGTCCTGCGTGTCTGGTTCGTCTAACTTGTATAGTTTTGGTGATGGGAGGCAGGTGGCCGTATAGTTGGTGCCTTGTGGGGTGTTGCCGCCAGGACTAAGATATTATTTAAGCAGAGGAATTTAGGAGTTTAGTCAGTCAAGGTAATTGTTCGGAGACAGTCAATGAAAGGGCATTTTCGAACGGCCCTCCCGAGAATGAGGCCCCGGTCGAGGGAGAAAAGCAAAGTCAGTATTTTATTTCGTCAACCATCAATGAATCTCGGTGTGTTTCTTTGTAAAAACTAGCATTTTTTACTCTATTATTTGTCTATCGTTTCGTTGACGACTGCTATGAAATGTTGCGACCAGAAAATAAATTTTCATATCTAAAAAAAACAACGGGCCCGTGTTGTATTTGAGAAATGTAACATCGAGTCAAATTTCTGATCCCGTAATGTTAGAGTTCGAAAATAAACATAATAGTGAGATTGGAGCTCGAACTCGCTTACTACTAGTCCAGAATGTTAGCCACAACGCCATGATGATTAACCCTTTTAACAATGCTTCTCAAACTCTTATTTACATATAGCTGCTTTGAAGAAGTTCGTGAAGATGAAATAAAGCTGAAGGTAATATCACTCATCAAAATTTGAGTTAAGTATTTGATTTATACAACTTTCCACATATCTATATCATATAGCTAAGAGGAGCAGTTAATTCAATTGATTTCTGATCCTGTTTGAGAAAATTGACGTAAATCAAGATATTATATCTCTCTCAGTCTATTCATATCTATCTACCAATATATATATATATATATATATACGTCACCTTCACACATATATACACTAAACACCACTTTCACATCCACACACAATAATATGCATCTATAAAACACACACACACACAAGCACACATAAAGATTTCTACACAATTCCAACGGTTTTTGACTGTATTTTTCGAGTTTTCGGTTTATTCATTTTCTTTCGTTATCTGCCTGATAATTGTTGTTTGTATAACTTCATGAAAGCATAGGTCGCAGACAAACTTCCATGGCATTAAATGCATAAATCTAATATATATTTATTTATTTATTATATATATATATATGTATATGTTTATGTGTGTGTGTGTGTGTGTGTGTGTGTGTGTTATCGTTAAGATTCTTAAAAAGCAAACTTGCTGGTAGGTTAAAAGTGGTGTGTCTAGAGTAGGAATCCGAAAGAGGACATCGCTTGAGCTCGTATTTACTTCACCAACAGTGCACAGTATGTCTTGTTGGCCTTTCTTTGATGGCTTGCGAGATGTGCAGTGGCCGTACAGCTTACTGTTTTGTAAGGTGCTCTTTCCAGGATTTTCCCAAAACAGCACACAGTATTCTTGTGTAGTTCCCATCTAGACTTTTCTCTAGACTTTTAGTCAAAGCTAGTATGGTGCAACGATATAATAGTACTGACAAAAAATAGGTGTTTATGGTATAATGGTTATCATCATTGAAAATGGACCCTGTGAATCGGGTTCAAGTCCTAGATGAAGCTGTTTCCATTTCACTTAGCACTAATAGCCTTGGGAAAGGTAAGAATCCACCTACTCTCCCTGCTGCTATGGGTAAAATAGTTGGACGAATTAGGCTCTTTAACCTTAGTGTGGCAGCCGATCAAGGAGAAGGAAACTCTATTAAACTCCACTTAAAAATTTGATGCTGTGTAACATCCTGCTCGTGAGAAGGGGTTGATATATATATATATATATATATAAGCACTGACACGGCAACAGCTTGGAAGAATCATTCCAGTTAACAACAAATATTATCTATGATTGTAATTTTTTTCATATTAATTAAGACGATTTGCCTAAAGAATTTTTCCCCTCAAATGTTTTATGAGTACCTATTATCTCGGTTCGACCCGAATTTTATTCTCCTGCTGCTATTGGTTCCCTCTCAGATTGTCTTCAAAATCTTTCTGACAGTTATTCGACAATAATGTCGCAGCAACCTTTCCACAGGGTCAACCACGAGCACACACACACATACACACACACACACACACACACGAATATAACTGCGGGAAATGGTCACACGATACTTAGGGATATTTAAAATGGTCAGCAAGATAGTGAACACCAGAGGAAAAGTGAAGAGATTAATTTTTGAGCTAACAAGACCGTCTTCCCAACTGGGGGTGGGTTAAAATTTATGAAACGATAGTTTCTTTCTTTCTTTCTTCGACTCTAAAAATACAATTTCTCGCACACCCGTTTTTGGGGATCCGGCCTGGAGGTTGGTTGAAACACACTTATAAAGTGAGTGAATTTTTTTCTTGGAGCACGTGTTTAACTTTTTTCCTTTTCATTGAACTTGTTATCTTTTCCTCTCGTCAATGTTTCGGGTAACTTTTGTCGTGGGCCAGAAATTTGACCATTTGACATTCACTATTGGCTATAAGTGACGAATAGACGTTTTAACATCATTCGGAATATCTGCTTTCGCCCCATGTTATCCTAGAATGCACTCAAGATCAGTGCATTTTTAATTTTGAAATTAACTTTATTCCACAGGGATAAATATCCACTCATACGTAACCACTTGCATCGTGTACTCACTTTTCCGTTCTGATAACGCTACTCTATTTCATTATGGATCTAAATTAGAAAATTTCTAATCATTTGGTACATTTTATTGAAATACTGATTAAATATATCAGATAACATAATTCAAAATTTTTTAACAAACTTTTAACTTATTCAGTAAAACTTTAAAAAGATGACACCATTACAAAAATTGACATCAGCAGAACATTAACAGTTAAATTCGTACAATCATTTTTTAAATCAATATTCTAATATTTTGGTATATATATATATATATATATATGTGTGTGTGTGTGTGTGTGTGTGTGTGTGTGTGTGTGTGTGTGTGTGTGTTAGGATAGCGTTGACAGTCAATGACACTTGGTAACTGCAAATTTCTTGCCCATGTGATCATCAGATGAAATGTTATGGGTATCCCTTTACATAATGTTGTGTGGGATATGATAGAAAAGGAGTTCTAGTTTTAGGGGCATTCTGGGATAGGTGGTCTAGTTTATACTACACTGTTATTTTCCTGGATGCATTATATTAAACTTTGTGATTTCTCAATTTAATCAATTTGTTATGTTTAATCAATCATTTTCTAACGTTTTTATTTGTAATTATCAACTTAGATAAATATGCTCTTTAACCAATACTGTGCAATCTTTATTAGCAAATATAGGAAGTTATATTATCAATAATAATAGTAATACGTGTGTGTGCTCATGTGTGCGTGTGTGTGTGTGGAGGAAGTCAGTCCAGAAAGTAATGGAGTTGATTTTTTTATTTTTCAGGTTGGCAATCCTGATTAAACATCGGCTGGTCAATTTTGGCCTTAAGAAAATTTAGTTCATGTTTCTTAATTCTCTTTTAACTTAACAATATTGGATCATTGCCAAAGTTTAGTTAATTGTCATGGAAGAGAAGTTACATAGCAAATTCCAGAACAATGCAACATAAATTTTTAACAAGGATATGTGTATCCTTGTTAAAAATTTATGTTGCATTGTTCCTTATAAAAAATTTATGTTGCATTGTTCCTTATAGTTATCAAGTTTATATTTTATGTTAAAAATATAGTTTATGTTAAAAATATAGTTTATGTTAAAAATATAGTTTATGTTAAATATAGTTTATGTTAAATATAGTTTATGTTAAAAATATAGTTTATGTTAAAAGTATAGTTTATGTTAAAAATTTATGTTGCATTGTTCCTTATAGTTATCAAGTTTATAGTTTATGTTAAAAATATAGTTTATGTTAAAAATATAGTTTATATTAAAAATATAGTTTATGTTAAATATAGTTTATGTTAAATATAGTTTATGTTAAAAATATAGTTTATGTTAAAAATATAGTTTATGTTAAAAATTTATGTTGCATTGTTCCTTATAGTTATCAAGTTTATAGTTTATGTTAAAAATATAGTTTATGTTAAAAATATAGTTTATGTTAAAAATATAGTTTATGTTAAATATAGTTTATGTTAAATATAGTTTATGTTAAAAATATAGTTTATGTTAAAAATATAGTTTATGTTAAAAATTTATGTTGCATTGTTCCTTATAGTTATCAAGTTTATAGTTTATGTTAAAAATATAGTTTATGTTAAAAATATAGTTTATGTTAAAAATATAGTTGATGTTAAATATAGTTTATGTTAAATATAGTTTATGTTAAAAATATAGTTTATGTTAAAAATATAGTTTATGTTAAAAATTTATGTTGCATTGTTCCTTATAGTTATCAAGTTTATAGTTTATGTTAAAAATATAGTTTATGTTAAAAATATAGTTGATGTTAAATATAGTTTATGTTAAAAATATAGTTTATGTTAAAAATATAGTTGATGTTAAATATAGTTTATGTTAAAAATATAGTTTATGTTAAAAATATAGTTTATGTTAAAAATATAGTTGATGTTAAATATAGTTTATGTTAAATATAGTTTATGTTAAAAATATAGTTTATGTTAAAAATATAGTTTATGTTAAAAATTTATGTTGCATTGTTCCTTATAAAAAATTTATGTTGCATTGTTCCTTATAGTTATCAAGTTTATAGTTTATGTTAAAAATATAGCTTATGTTAAAAATATAGTTTATGTTAAAAATTTATGTTGCATTGTTCCTTATAGTTATCAAGTTTATAGTTTATGTTAAAAATATAGTTTATGTTAAAAATATAGTTTATGTTAAAAATTTATGTTGCATTGTTCCTTATAGTTATCAAGTTTATAGTTTATGTTAAAAATATAGTTTATGTTAAAAATTTATGTTGCATTGTTCCTTATAGTTATCAAGTAGAACAAGAATATCTTTAATGGGCGAGTGAATGTGGAAAATGAACCACTTTCTTGTTGAAAGTCAGTTCATGAGCTAAGAAAAATTCTTCAAATTTGACTCTCTTTAGATCAACATTTGACGGTGAGAATGATTGGTAATGAATTAACATTGATTATTTGATTTTTTAATCAGGGTCGCTAGCCTTAGAAATAAAAGAAATTAGTCTCATTACTTTTTCCTAGACATAAAAATCTGTATCATTACTTTAAAGAAAACTATTAGTTTTCTGACCAAAACGTATATGAATACCAAAATATTACATATTCTGATATGAGTCTTTTGCATGTTCCTAAATATTAGAACCCAGCTCCGTGATTACCATTCCGGAACTTAGCCCAGTCGGCTGGGTCTGTAGAATATATCAACTGCATCTCTGAAGAGGAATAAGACCCGACCAACAAGTGTTCTGGATATGATATCAAATATATCTGATAGCGAAGCTCCAGCCTTGGAACTTAAGGGAAAGTGAAGTACCCCTTCATTGCCATTACTCCCACGTCAACTCTGAACCCTGAACTGATAGGGCTCTATCTACTGGTCAAATAGAACTGTTTGACTGTATGCAAACTAATGACTTTTACAAAACTGAATTTTTAGAACTTGAACTGTTTAATCATTTAATTGTGTAAACAAACGATTGATGTTTAATTGGATTGTTAATGATGCATAGTAATACTTGGAACGATTTAATCGTGTGCAAATGAATGAATAGCATGGAATAGAATAATTAGTGCTAATTGCAATACTTGTTAGCACTTCCCTGTGTGCAAACAAATGATTAATACTGAATAAAATAATAAATGTTAGCAATGACTTAAACCATTTAACTGTGTAGAAATTGTTGTTCTAACTCATTTAAAAATG
This sequence comes from Sepioteuthis lessoniana, assembly GCA_963585895.1. Taxonomy (NCBI): domain Eukaryota; kingdom Metazoa; phylum Mollusca; class Cephalopoda; order Myopsida; family Loliginidae; genus Sepioteuthis; species Sepioteuthis lessoniana. The sequence goes on from OY757916.1 coordinate 57,476,980, forward strand.
AAATTACCGACAAACTATTCACTTGCAAATCATATATGTATGTCTTGATTTAGTTTGGTTTGGTTTCATGGCATATCAACCATTGCAGATTATTGTTATGGTCAAGGGGAGGTTCAAATGATAACACGACTCGGAAATGTGTGATAAGTAATATATTGAAAGCGTGAGCAGCTTTTTCTGACCTTCTTTTCAAAAGAGAGACAGTTTGTTTACTGCCATGACATCCCAGGGCTTCTCAAAGAACTGGGTGTACCTTACTATAGTCCTGCTGAATGGAGACTCTTTTTAGACAGTTTAAAACGCAGTCTACAGTGTGTTATTTTTCATAATGACAATGTTTATGAAGCAGTACCTGTCAGTCACTCAGTGCATTTGTGAGAAGACTATGATGATATAAGAATGGTCATGGACTTTTTAAAGTTTCATAAGCACAATTGGATCATTTGTGTAGACTTAAAGATGGTCAACTTTCTTCTTAGACATCAGAAAGGTTTCACCAAGTTTCCATGTTCCCTCTGTATGTGGGACAGCCGAGCTCGAAACAGACATTGGGTCCAGAAGGACTGGCCTATTCGTGACACTCTTGAAGCAGGCATACAAGACCCAATTGTAAATAGAGATAAAATCATCTTTCCTCCTATTCACATCAAATTAGGTTTGATGAAGCAATTTCTTAAGGCACAGGAAACCGAAGGTGAACGTTTCCAACACATTATCACAGTTTTACCAGGGTTATCATTTGAGATCAGAGTAGGCGTGTTTGATGGCCCACAGATTCGAACCCTAATTCGTGATGATCAGTTTGTTGCTAAGATGGTCGCTTCAGAAAGGGCAGCATGGTTATCCTTTGTAGCAGTCGTTCAGAACTTCCTTGGAAACAATAAGGCGGAAAACTACAGTGAACTTGTGAACAGAATGCTTCTCGCTTTTCGTGATCTCGGGTGCAACATGAGCTTCAAGCTTCATTTTTTGAACAGCCACCTTGATTAGTTCCCTGACATCCTGGGGGCTGTGAGTGACGAACAAGGAGAATGATTCCACAAAGACCTAAAGATCATGGAAGAACGCTACCAAGGGCGCTGGGACAAAAGTATGATGGCTGACTACTGCTGGGATATTAAACGAAATTGCCCAGATGAAGTGTACGAACGCAAAAGTTAAAAACGCAAAAGTTACAAATGCAAATTCCTGCCTGAATAAAATACACAAAGAAACTGATAAGCTTCCATCAGCTGTGGTGATGTTCTGAAGGATGCTAATCTAAATTTGGGATAGATTTTCTGTTAATGTTCTGTTTCTTTTGCCTTAATAAATGTACAGAAATGACATTCATACCGATTTAAGATTCAAGTGAACAAAAGAATTGTGGCTGATATTGCAATTTCTTATAATAACGAAAATTTTAAAAATAAATAAAAATATCAAATTGCATAAAATCTGTAGCTTGCAGACAAAAAACGACTTCAGATTTGAAATCAGCACACCCCAATTGACTATAGAACAGTTTTTTTTTAAATGCAACAAAATGAGTCTTCCCCAGTGTTATCTAATGCCAAATTCATTTTTATAAACAGCTAATTTTCACAGTTAAATGGATAACAGTTCTACTTCTAACAATTGCTACCACTCCGGACCAGAGTTGACCTGGAAGCGATGGCAATAAAGGGATACTCCGCTTTCCCCAGTGTTCCAGCAATATCGGAATCTTACCATCAGACCGTCATAACTAGGACACTCGTTGGGTGAGGTGTTACCCTTCTACAGAAAAACAGTCGGTGTATTCTACCGCCCCAGCCGATTGAGCCATGTAAGTATATCTATTTGAATGTGTGCAAACAAATGACTGCTGTAACATTGTGACTGTTACATAACAATACTTGAAACCACTTAACGGTGTGCAAACAAATTATTTATAGAAATTGAAATAATAAACTGTCTACAAAAGAAATCAGCTCAGATTCGTTTAAAAATTTTATCTACAAAATGAGTTTTCAAATTATATACATTTAATATATATGTGGAATTATATAATGGAGTAAAATCGGACAATATAGAGAAAAAAATTGATAACAAGATAATCAAAGCAGAAGAAGAGATTTATTGTACATTGAAAAAAATTTTGAATCAAAAGGAGGAAGAAAATGAGCGAGAAAAAAGAAAGAGAAAGAAGAAAGAAGGAAGGAAGAGAGAATAAAAAACAGAAGAAATAGGAGAAAAGAGGATAGAAGAAGGGCAGGGGAAATGAGAAAGAAGAGGAGGGGAGAGGATAAAACAAGCGAAACAATCATGAATAGCAGAGTAACAAAGTAATTTGAATGACAGAAATAAATTAATATTATAAAAAATCAAAAAGTTAAAAAAGTGGATAAACAGTAGGAATGTGTCATTCATTAAACGGAACACATTATTTCTACATAAGATAAAAGAAAGAAAAATAAGGAGAGAAAAAAACTGATGATAAATATAGACACAGATAATCAGCGATAAATGAGAGATTAGCAGACAGGAAAAGACAGACATACAGATATATATATATATGGAAGAAATAATGGAGAAAAATCCGACAATAGAGAAAAGAAAATTGATAAGTTAATCCAAGCAGGAGAAACAGAGTTCGACACTATAAAGTTTCGGTTCAAATGAAATAGAATAAAGTAACTTGATATTATGAAAAAAATTTAAAAAGTTGAAATAGACGATAAACAGTAGATGCGTGTCATTCATTAAATGGGACACATAATTTCTATATAATATTCTCCCAAAATCACATGAAAATTTTAAAAACAAACGCTGTTGTATTGTTTAATGGTGGTTTATTAGAACCAAAACGCTATAGTGTCGACTTGGTTTATTAATAAATCTCTCCTTCTACTTGGATTACATTGTAATCAATTTTTTTTTTCTTGATATATATGTATAAAGAGGATTTGACATCAAATAACCAACAATGGTATATATTGCATAAAACCAAACCAAACCAAACCATTTGGGAACTGTTAAGAAATTGCAACAGCTCATGAGAAAACAACTAAATACAGAGTCAGTTGATGAATTGTAGCAACATCTTTGTCAGTGTTTGTATATTTGACGTAACTATTTTGAACAAGATAGAATTGATTTGTAATTAAGTCAATGAAAAAAAAACTTACGCAAATTTGGCCACGTTACTTAATTAACATAAAAGCTAGCAGAGAAACTGGAATTGTCGAAACAACTTCCAAATTCGCTGGAGTCACTTTATACACACACAAACACACACACACACACACATATATATATATATATATATATATATATATATATATATATATATACACGAGCGTTCTAAACCTCATATAGATTTTAGATTTTTCGCACACTTCTCACGTTTGTATGGGCCTCACCTATACAGATATTTAGAACGAGATCTGAAGTAGTTTTCCAACTCTTATAAGCAGTGGTAGTATGATGTCACAACATAAATGTTCTATAATAGCTCTTTATTCTGTGTGAGGCTAAAAACGTGTTGATCGGCCCTGTATATATATTAGATTTAATCACTTATATTTTTCCAAATGATATTGCGATGTTAAACTTGAATATTTCGAACACAATCTCTATGTAAAACAATAAAGTTAGGAACCTAGACAGAGAAATTTTATTAACCAGAAAAAAAAATTCGACTGACTTGGATTTTAGAAGAATGAAGTTAGTTCATTACAAAAGTGAACATTGATCGAAATAAATTTTAAAAGAAGAGTATTGTATTGTGAGTTTTCTTCTTTTTTTTTGTGGGGAAAAGTAGAAAAATATACTGTTATTGTTCGGCTCGAAGCAGTCAGAAAGATTGGGGAATTGTTTTGACAACAGAAAATTGAAGGGATTTATTATTTTGATTGTCCACAGCTGACAAAGCGAAATCGACGGTAGATTTGAACCTAAAAGCCAGGGGCTGTCAGTCATCTAGGTGGCTAAGTACAATTGTCAGCCGGAAACAAAGATTTAATATAATATTACTTTTTCTACATTTAAACACTTGGAAAAAAAAATTTTTTCCAATTATAATTTTTGAAAATTTCTGATGCTATGTCACGCAAGCTTAAAATTAGTTGTAATTCCAAATTGGGGAAGAGTATGAGGGAATTGAATACTGAAGGCGTAGCAAGCCGAGGAGGCAGAATTAGTTATTGAAATCCAAATTAGGAGAAAATTGATATTGTCAATAACTTCGCCACCAAACCCCTCAGATGAGAGATACACTTAAAAGCAAAGGGTTTCGTCCCTTGCCAGAGAAAAGTGAGCCGGCTGTTTCTACGATACTCTGAGTTTTGACCTAGTACCAGACTGCCCTGGGTATAAAAAGCGAAGGAAGCCATACGTAATACGACACTTGTGAAATAATAAAGGCAAACATAACCACCATTTGATAAAGGCAAACATAACCACCATTTTAGATTGCCTTATGCTAGACTATAGAAAGCGAGAATAGCAAAGACTAAAACTCAAATTGAGAAGACTTTTGCCTGACTTTGAATGCCGATAAACTGACTGTTAATTTGTGAACTGAATCTCTGACTAAAACTTCCCACCTCTGGGATGGGTCTCCACATGTAACATTTTTAAAGACATTTTTTTTACTAGATATTGATATTGTTATAAACTGTGTTTTGTTCTCTGTGAGCGTCGACTTTTTTTGTCTTCTGAAAATTGTACAGTCTCGTCAGTCTACTCATCGAACAGCGACTCAGATGACTGATTGATCTGATGTCTGGATCATAAACACAACGTGGGCAGAAAAGCAGATTGATCGTGTCATCTGATGACATAATCAGCCAAGCAGAACGGTCTGCGGATTGAAAGCAGAATCACCTCAGTATTTGGCGAGGGTGGGTGTACTGCCACATCTGCAGATACAGCAGTATTTAAACATAATAGTTATACATACATATTGTGGATATATATATATATATATATATACTAGCGTGAGCGAAGCAGTTCAATCCGTGGTAGGTACTTGCTAAGGTTAGTAGTATCATGCTAGTTGGTGTGCTGACACTTTGTACATTGCTTCATTAAATGTGAGGCTTTCAAACCACACAGATGAATGTGCAACGAAGTTTAATTACTAATTAGACTTCGTTGCACATAACCGGGCCATAAAGCTGCGGCAGCAACCCAAAACATATGCTGTACGAAAGGTGAAGGCGCAGTTTATCACAGTACAGTAACCAGATGGTTCAAGAAGTTTTGCTTTATTGCAAGAACTTCGATGATCAGATTTTGAGGCCGTGCTTTAAGCCATGTCTTGTATCGTAGTAAGGAAAAGATACACAATGAAAATAAAGTTAATTGTTTATTAACTCAAGTGGTACAGTCCGACTAGTATTATAAGTCTTGCGTTGTTGGTGTCACGTCCGAAGTTGGTCTAACTACTGATCGACGTCTTTTCAGAGCCATCTCTCTGCTTCTCTTTCTTCTTCTGTTTCCCCGTGCCTAAGAAACCCGGCGTCTTTTATACTTCTGCGATACCAGAAGTCACATGGTACAAGCCACTATACAACCCCATGTAAGCAAATCCGGCAAGTAGCACTCAGAGAGTACCGGGAGATTTCTACATCTCACAGTCTAGTGTAGTTTGTCACCTTCACAAACTCGACACTAGCATCCAAAGCTGCTGAATTTTTTCTTCACGTTACGAAAACACTGGAAAATCTACCTTTATATATATATATATATATATATATATATCTTCATGATCAAGTTGGGCTAACTCTCGCTGGCAATCGATCCTTATCATCCCCATCGCTCCGAGCAGGTCTTCTAGGCTGCATCTTGTGTCCGCTCAAAGCTGATGTAAGAAATTCCTTTATGGTTGGCCCACACTGGAACGTCCATGTGCAGGAGTCGATAAAATAACGTCACTTATGGATTCGTTTATCATTCTCTGGTTGTGCCCAGTAGAGAGATGAGAGGTACGTGGCCGTATAGTTGCTGTTTTGTGGTGTGTTGCTTCCATGTTATATATATATATATATATATAAAGTTCGTAAAGAAAATTATATGTGTGTGTGTACATGTATGTATGTGTGTGTATGTGTGTGCTTACTATGCTTAAATGCTGCTGTATCTACAGATACTCATTCAACATAACATTATTTGGAAAAAAATATGACTAAATCTATATATAAATATATAAATATATGTAATGACAGACAAATGAAGATTATGCGTGTAACAATTATTTTCTGAACGATATGGGAGATTTTCTTAAGTGGTTTTTATAGAAATCTATTCTCCATCAATAGATGTGACATGCTAGTGACATGATATTTTATTCAGTTACTTGAAGCTCTGTACAGCAATTGATTTCTTTCTTAATAGTATTAATTTGATAAAAGCATAAGCAACTTCGGTACGATTTAGTTTTCAAACTTGGTAACCGTCCCGTGATCTTCAATTATATATATATATATATATATATATATATGCGCGCGCACGTGCGTGTGTGTGTGTGTGTGTGTGTGTGCATATATATATATATATATATATATATATATATATGATACGTTTGAAAAGATTGATAAATAGATAGCAATCGAGAAAGCAAAGACAGATGTTTGAGAAAAGACAAAGGCCTTTGGCGTTGAAACCGTAAATCACACGTCCAATTGGACTCACTCCCACAATGAACTTAATAGCATCTTAAGACAATTAGCTGTTCAGACCGGCCATGCCAGTCCCGCTCAACACAGGCAGAACAATCAACGCAAACAATACTTGCTCATCTGTAGTGTTTTTGTTTTTTTTGTTTTTTTTTTGCTGTTTTGTTTTGTTTGTTTTTTGTCGTATTGTTCTTGTTGATTTTGTTTGTTTGTTTGTTGTTGTTTTGTTTTTTGCGGTCAACAAAGTACAAAAACGAGTTCATACCGTTCATTTTCATTGACCTTAAGAAGTAATTTTTCTATTACCGCTTACCTGGTGACTTTTTCACTATTCACCGGTAACACCTCACTGTCCAATACTGCAAAACTTAGAAAACTGAAGGTCATGACTAGACCGAGGTGGAGGATGGAAGACCAAAGCAGCTAAAAAATATTTTCTGCTCGGTAAAGTCTCATTCATCAGATTTTAGAATGAGATTAATAATTAAATATTAACTAAAATGGAGAATGATAAAATTTATCAACATTTTAAAAACATGATCTTTATTGCTTTGATTTGTTCGGTAATTGGATGTAAAGAATAATGTAATCAAAGTTGACTTTCAATTTCATGCCAGGTTCGTTTAAAAAATTCTAAGCTTCACTCAGATTTTAGATTTGTCATATGCCTCTCACCTTTGCTTTGGTTTTTTTTTTTTTGGTTTTTTTGGTGGGGGGGTATCTTTTGTTGTTTTTTTTTGTTTGTTTTTTTTGTTTTTTTTTTTTTGTTTAATGGCATGTCAAACTTCATGCATTTTTTAATATTAAAGCCCTCAGTGCAAAACAGCTGTGGTACTATTTCACCTATAGCTAGGGGTTCATATCTTTCCCGAAGGTATTAGTCCAAACGAGAAGATAATAGCCTAACAAGAGTTAGAACTCACTTAATACTATGTCATTGACCAGTGCGTTAGCTACTATACCACGAGGACTTCCCTCTTAATTTTGTATGAGCCACACCTGCACAAAAATTAAATCAGAAACTTGGCTTAGTTTTTCTAGTTTTATAAGGCGTGATAACGTCTTGCTCTTCTACTTATGTGAGGTTTAGAACTTTTTGAGCAACCCTCGTATAAGTTCATGTCATATGAACTTCCGACATCTGTCATTATTCTTCTTACACATTGATTTGTTTGGATCAATGAGTTCGTCTTTCTTGTGTTATTCCACAGTTTGACATTCTTTCTCGTTAAATTCCTTATATGGAATTGGGATACTATTATATAATTAATCCTTCGTCTTATTTTAATTATGTTTATCATATCATTTCAGTCAATACATCTTCGGAACTTTCAATATATTTCTAAAATTAACACGATGTATAAAACCTTGCATAAAAATTATATTTTTTCCTTTGTATCGATATGGCAAGCCAAATCAGTGTGTGCAAAATTGATTTCTTCGTATATATGCACTAGACCTCAGTAAAAATTATGGAATTAACACAATTAGAGGAGAGGGTTTTTATCTAGCAGTAAATGAACTAATAACTGAGAAGAACATATATATATATATATATATAAGTAAGTAAAGTTAGCGACCATAGTCGAGGGTGACCCGAAGGCTCCCTTTTCGATAGCTACTACACCAAGGTGTAGGGGAGGGCGCTACTCCATTCCCTGGATTGCTCCACTTTACCCTTGAACCGTACCTTATAATGCTGAGTGTTAAGCAAGGTGGTATCAAGTTCCATTTTTAAAGTCTTTAGTATGACTCGACCAGGTCTCCCGGGCCATTGGCGAACACTCTAACCGCTGGGCCAATGTCCCGGTTATATATATATGTACTTCTTTAAATAAAACAACGAAACCGGTCACATAGGATTATAAATTTATTTCCATTCATTCATGAATAATTTCTGTCCTGATGGAATTACTCCCAACTCCGGTTTAACTGGACCAAAGAAAACTATATATATATATATATATATATTCATTTAATAGTAAATGAACAGGAACAGACCCCAAATGCTTTATTCAGTCACTGAACATTCAGAGGAAAATATTATGGAATGATTCTGTTGTTTACATTCTAAAAACATACACCCGCAGATGTGTAGACATGTAAATTGGTCCACCATTAAAGGCAAATGATATATATATATATATATATATATATATATATATATATATATATAAGAAAAAACTTTAAATTACTCATATTTGTTTGCAATAACATTCATTTCAGCAGACTCTAATATATATATATATATATATATATATATATATATATATATATATATATATATATATATTGATATTTTTTAACAAATACAGTGAGCGTATTCTAATTTATTCTAAAGCGTAATTTGCTTTAAAATAAGTTTCGAACACCAATTCCGTCATTTATTTTAACAACCGATCACTGCTAATGGAAATAAAATGCAAAGACTTTCCTCGTTTTTTTAGCTTCATTCTAGAATTGAATATAGTTCAGAAAATACATCTTATAATAATATTGCCCAGATAATGGTTTAATGTAAAAATCGAAACATTTAATGTTGCAAATAGTTCAAGAATACATAAAATCTTTCTCCGAATACTTTGGTTTTTCATCTACATATATATATATATAATCCAGTCATACAGATACCACGATATCCTCTCTCTCTCTCTCTCTCTCTCTCTCTCTCTCTCTCTCTCTCTCTGTATATATATATATATATATATATATATATATATATATATATAACCGTCTTTATCATCCATTGAGCCATGGCAGGTCCTCTTAACAGCATTTGGTGTCTGTTCAGAAATGATATATGTAAATCTTTGCTGCCTGGCTAGCACTGGTTTACCTAAGAGTGTGTCCACACACACACACACACACACACACACACATATATATATATATATATATATATATATATATATAATGATGACTATAACAAAAAGCTCTCCCTTCATCGACATCTATTAGTGCCATGCCTTTATTTCTTTATTTTTTGCGCGAATGTATCAAGGGATGTCTCACGAATCCACAGTTCATTTTTTGCTGATGTTTTAGCTCCACTGGCTTTTCTTGCTTTTGTCTTCTTTTCAACTGCGGTTTTACGACGTTACTTGGCAAGCCCCACCTGTCTATGACGTCACCAATAGAGCAAATTTCCTGCCAGATCTACCCAAGATACGGCGAGTACCTCGAGGCTCTTGGGGGTGGTCTTTAGGTTATTCTTTAAACGGGGCTTCGGTCTTCCCACACTACGATTGCCATCTGCCAGTTTCTTTGAGAGAAACCGTTTTGGGGGCTTGTTATCATTCATGCATTGGGCGTGTCCAAACTATCCCTCTTGTGCTTTCTACAAAACGGTATGGATGCTGAGCATTGCAAGTCGATAGAATATCACCCTATCGCTAAATGTATCTCTTGAAGAGGGTTAAGATATCCCCGAAAAAAGATAAAGTGGCTATGACACTAAACTGGATCTGATGGTGATACTCCACTTATTGAAAATCGGTAAATGTGGAATACCACTTCGTTGCCATTACTTCTGGGTTCACTCAGACTCGATTTTGTGTCCCATTTATGGGTCAAATAGATCTGTTTTAAAATTCTATTGTTAAGTAATGGATGAGCGAAATATATTATTAGTCTGTCGTGTTGATAGATTAAAACGTGCTTGATCTCCATCAAGCGTAATTAACGCATGATGACCCCCGGGATCTTTTGAGAAATAGGCTTTCATTGGATGATTGGGTTAAGGGGTTTAATAGTGTATCAACTCTTAGTGGTTATTTAATGGCAAATCCTGTTCATACATATGATTTTTTAAGCGAATAATTTGTTGGTAATTTCATTTTTAAGCGAGATAATTAATTGTTTGCGCATAGTTAAATGGTTTCAAGTATTGCTATTAACACTAATAATTCTATTTAGAAATAATTATTCCAAGTAAAAGATTTAACCCATGGATGAGACCTAAACAGGTACTACGATTTGGGGTGATAAAAAATAAATGGGTACTTCACTCACTTGAGCTCGCAAACTGGAGCTCCATCCTCAGGTGGTTTAGTGTCATATCCAGGACACTCATTGGAGGGGGTCTTTAACCTCTGCAAATATGCGGTTGGTGTATTCTACAACCCCAGCCGACCAGGTTAAGCTTGCAATGGATGAAAATATCACGTGATCAAATGAGTTTAGAAAGTTTAGTGGCAGAACTTAACGTATCCTTAGTCAGTGAGAGAAAACCGAAGAGAATGGATCGATTTTCATCTAGGCTCCGATTCCACAAACTCTCGTTATTTCCGAAACAGGTAAAACGAAAGTCATTGAGAATAGATAAAATATGTACTCACAGAAATGAATGTGATTTGTTCTTCACCCCGACGCAGAAGAACTTAAAACAGTTCGGGGTCGCGGGAAGCAACAGAGATCTGACACAATATGGCGAACGAGAACAATAATCAAACAGTTATTTTTCAAACAATTCAGTTTAGCCTTGTCATTTGTTTGCACACAGTTTAAATGTTAATCAGTTCTATTTAACCCTTTGATAGGACGCTATCAGGTGCTACCACTCCGAGTCAGAGTGAGACTGGAAGCAATGGCAATGAAGAGGTACTCCGCATTCCCCAAATCTCCAGTGTTACTGGAGTTTCCCAATCAGATTGTTTAATGTCATACGCAGGACACTCATTGGTGGTACTATTTACCAACCCCTCCGCTCGGGGAGGATATGACACAAGGTCAATTTTTAAGCGGAGTTTAACAGGTTTGAATTCAGAGTTTTCCTTCTCCTAGACTAGTTGCCTCACCAAAGCTGAAGAACCTAGTCTGCCCTACTATTTACCCATAGCTGGAGGGAGAATAATTGGATTTATACCTTTCCCAAGGGTATTAGTGCTATGTGAAATGCAATCAGTCTCGTCCAGGATTTGAACTCGTGTCGCCGTGTCCAATTCCTGCGACGATAACCATTACACCACGGGACACTCATTGGTGGTGGTGTTACCCTTCTACAGAGAAGCATTCGGTATATTCCATATTCCAGCCAACAGGGTCATCTATCAATGGAAATTTGATATATGTATGCTTGGTTTTTATGTATGATTACATTTTATGGAATTAAAAAAACAATGCAATTGGCAGTTAGATATTTAATACTCTTGCTGTAATTCAACAAAATCTCGAGAATGTGTTGGAGAGCAGTTGTATGGAACAGGTGTCGCTGCATAATCATATCGCTGAGAACTGGTATGCAAAGAATAATATTCATGACACATTTTGCATGCTGACGTATGTAGTTAATGCATACGTGTATGGGTATGGAGTAAGGATGGGTTTGACTTATTTTATCGTTTGCCACCACCGGCCTTAGAGTGACGCGCGCTAAATATCAAGTACAAATTTAGACAGGTAGTGACATCGGTATATATATATATATATATATATTGGCAGCATTTCTTCATTAATACAAATTTGGTTGAACATAATAGACATTTTCTGTCTAAATATTTTCTTCTGGATCCGGCCGAGGGGGTCCTCGGGAACCCCCATGGAGTTGGGGACCAGAGAAGTTGCTGATAAGATGCAGTAAAGGAAGTCAACACCCAGCAGAGTGGGCCCTGGGCCTCCGGTTGAGCAGCCCTGGAGAACGAGAAAGACACAACGCTGACGGCCATAACAGTGGGGTCAAAATATTACAGTTTCTGTTCGGTCTCTAGCTCCCTCTCACAGTAAAACCCCACACAACCTTTTCGAACCCTTGCAATAAAGGGAGAGGTAGATATATTCATAAAGAAGTCTTCCTGCGTCCGTTTTTTTATTGCGTCAGTATGTATCCAGCATGAACATGTAGATGACAATACAACAGTATTGCTTTTATGGTATTCGGCGGGAATTGATTTATGTATTTTCCTTATATATCCCTTGTACTTTCTGCCCGACTTTGGGCCATCATCGGGGGAGGATCTATTACAAAAGAGATGTAACTTTTGTTTTTGCATATTACTACTATAATATATATAGTAGTAATATGTATTTGGGCAATGCAGGGCACCCTTTTATTGCCATTTATCCCAGGTTCACTCAAGTCCAGGTAGCGCCTGATAGGGCCCTATTTATGTGTCAAACAGAACAAACTGTGTGCAAACAAATGACTAATTCTAAATTTTGACTGCTATCGAGCAATAATTGAAACCATTTAACAGAGTGCAAAGAAAGAGCTCAGGCTTGTTTAAGAATTTTATCTAAAAATGTATTTACAATTCATATATATATATATATATATATATATATATATATATATATATATATATATATATATATATTCATTATATATGTATAAACAGGATTTAGTCGATGTCAGTTCAAAGTGCAGTCATATCTATATCTGTCGGAACCACATCAAGGTGGAATTTTCTATTTCTGTCGTGCATGTAAATAAACAAACACTCATTGTAAAATATTGTTAATTACTGAGATATCTGAACATATATATGATGTTTGTCTTATCAAGAATTTCGGTAAAAGAGGGAAGTGTTATTAGAAATAATTAGGATGGAGGTTTTAAATTTGTTGTATCAAATGATGTCTTACTTTTTTGGTAGGATCGATAAGGAAAACATTTTTGGATAAGGTTTTTAATATATGTTCATCTATATTATAATTACGATGAAATTGGTTCAAATGTCTCTTAGAAGACTTTGTCTCTAAAGAAAATAATGCGTATGTTGGTCTTACCATACCAATTCTTTCTAGACGGCTTACAATGCACCTTAATGATTCTAGCTCAATATCAATAGATCTTAAAACCCATTCTATTCCCAAATCTAAGTTTCGGAAAATTCTAGTAGAAAACACCACTATAATAGCACACGAAATTGATAAGCTATGACTACAAATCTTAGAAGGCCTACATATAAACACAAAAAAAAAACTATAATCGATATTAATAATTTTAAAAATAGTGACAATGTTTTAAAATGCCTTTAGATTTTTTTAACATTTCTTGATAATATTCTATTTCTGTTGATAGCGTTCTGTTTTTTAAATTCATCAGCAACACAGTTTTATCCAACTCTGCGTTTGCGTAGTTTTGTTATGTTATAAAACCCCCAAAACTTTCAAAACTCTTTAAAACACTCTTTACACATGCAAGCAACCCCTGATGATGGCTTATGAAAGCGCTCGGGAGAATTACGATAAGTTCATCCACCAATTCCAACCTGAAACCAAGGCGCTTATCAGGAAACTTGAAAGGATCTTAATTAAATTGTATAGACAAAATGTGTCGTTATTATTTAATCAAACATATATATATATATATATATATATATATATATGGGGGGTATTTACTAACCTCTCCGCACGCTCAGGATACGACACTATGTCAATTTTTAAACGGTGTTTAACAGGTTTGATTTCAGAGTTTTTTTTACTTCTCCTAGCCTTGTTGCCATATCAAGGTTAAAGAGCCCAGTCTACTCTACTATTTGCCCATAGCTACAGTGAGAATAGTTGGAGTCTTACCTTTCCCACGGGTATTAGCGCTCTATGAAATGTAAACAGACTCGTCCAGAATTTGAACTCGGGTCACTGTTCCCTGTTCTGTGAGTTCAAGTAAATTCCACCGCCATTGTCTTCGCATTATTACGGCGCAAACTGAACCATTGAATATACTTTTTTTTAAATTTCACAAATTAAATATTTTCATTGGTCAATGTGTGCTAAAAAAAATGTGTCTGATATTTAATTCTCAAATTCGGTAACCTTCAGATAACAACGTTTTGACCACAAGTCCAGGTCAACAAGTGCTAAAAGCAGCTAAGGAATTTCATATTTACATCGGTTCATTGTATCTGTTCTTGATTTGAAAGAAAGAAGGATTGTGGTTAACAACTGGCCAAAAGTCAAGATAAGCGTTGATGTCTATGACACTTTGCTAATGTAAGTGTTTGGAAACATTACAGTACAAATTTAATCTTGTGGGGCAACAAAAATGGCGCCTCAATGTTGGGTAATTAATAAGAACGAGCGAGCACTTACTAGAGTTGTAAGTTCGAATCTTACCTATAGTGTATTTTGAACTTGATTCAGATATATATTTTCTTATGAGGGAAAGAGAGAGGTATGGAGGAAAAAGAGAACGTTTAAAAGAAGTAGTAAAAAAAAAAACAGGCAAAAGAGAGAGGGAAAAAAAGAAAAATGAGAAGGAAGAAAATAAAAGCGAGAGAAAAAGGAAGTAAGGGAGAGAAGAGGGAGAAAAAGAGAGAAAGAAAGACGGGAGCAAAAAGAGTAGGAAGTAAAAAACGGAGTTAAAGAGAGTGATAATGACAAAAGGAGGAAAAGGTTGAGTGAGAAGGAGATATCAAAGAAAGAGAAAATAAAGGACAGAGATGAAATTACGGAAAAGAGGAGAAAGGAAAAAGGAAAAGAAAATAATTTGAGGAAGATGATAAGAAGAAAGAGTAGAGGAAGAAAAGAGAGGAAGGAAAGAAAAGAAAATGCGTTAGAAAAATAGACGATGAAAAAGAAAAAAAAAGAGGAAGAAGGAAAGGAAAAAGAGGAGAAGAAATCGAAAAAAAATAAAAATGCCAAGAAGATACGAAGATAAAGATAAGAAGAAAAAGAATAAAGAAAAAGAAAAAAGAAAAACGCAGAAAGAAAAAAGAAAAAGAGACGGAGAAAAAGAAAAAAGAAAAGAAGAATATAAAAGACAGAGAGAAAAAATAGAGAGAGAAAAAGATGAGGGGAAATTAGAGGGTAAAAAACGGCTTAAAAGGGGAAGAGGACAAAGGAGTGAAAAAGAGGTGAGAGAGAAAAAAAAGGAAAGAGCGAAAAAGAATAACTAAAACATAGGGAGGAAGGAAATAAAAGAGGGGGAAAAAGAGGAGAAAGAAGTGAGTCGGAAGTAAAAACACGTGAAAAAAAGAGAGGAAGAAAACAAAGGAAGGAGAAAGACGGGAAAGAAAAAGAAGAGGAAGACTAAGAATGAAAAAAAAGTTGCTGGATTGAAAGATGTGACAAAGAAAAGAAAGCAGAAAGAGAAGAGGGAAGAGAAGAGGAAGTAAAGAACATTAAAAGAGATAATAGGAATATATAGGAAAAAATAAAAAGAGGTGATAAAGAAGGGAAAAGAAAGAAAAAGAAAAGAAAGAAAAGCAACGAGAGAAAAAGAGGAAAGAAAAAAGAAGGTTAAATAATGATTATAAGCGAAATCGTGAATGTAAATAAAGAGGCTTGCTTTGTTTGTTTAATGGCATATCAACCTTCGGGGTTATTTAATTCCAAAGCTATCTTTGTTGAACAAAGGTGTTACGATTCAACCAATAACTGGTGAGGATAAAGAGGTCCATGCCTTTTCCAAGGGTTTTAGTCTAAAAGTAAATATGATAGCACGACTAGTGTTCAAACTCGCTTTCTACGATATTGTAGTCCAGCACATTTGCCCCAACGCCGCCGAAGCCCTTTCGAGTAAGGAGAAAAAACAATGATTTTTTTTTTCAAATGAGTCTTTAAGCTTAGGTAGAACAAGGGAGGAGAAAATGAATGAAAACTTTGCAAAGATTGGAAAGAAGAATAAAACGAAGAATAGATAAGTAAAAGAATGAGGAAGGAAAAGAAGACAGATATAGACAAGGAGAAAAGGGGCGAGTAGGAGAAATAAGAGATGAATGAAAAGCAAGTAAAGAACATGGAAAAGGAGAAAAAAGAAGTGCCTCAGAGGGGGAAGGAGGCAACGAAGAAGAATGAGAATATGAAAAAAGTGAAAATTAGTAGAAGAAAAAAAAATGAACGAGAAAGAACAAAGGAGAAAGTTGATTGATTGATTCTTTCATTCATTTTAACATGTCAATTCGTCTAGAGTTATTTTATACCTATGGCATATATAGCAGACCTCTAGCATATGTTGTCCAGTCGGCTGGGAGTGTTGAATACACCGACTGCATCTCTGCAGAGTGAAAAGACCTCCGCAACCAAAATGTCCTATATGTGACACTAAACAATCTGATGGTGAGATTTGGAGAATATGGAGTACCCCTTCATTGCCATCGCTCCCAGATCCACTCGGGCCCGGTGTGGTAGCAACTGATAGGGCCCTATCAATGGGTCAAATAAAACTAAACTGCGAAGTTATGCTCAACTAAATTGCTTGCAATATAACTGTTTTTGAGATCGCAACTTAATTACGCTAAACTGAATTGTTTGAAATAGAACTGTTTTGAGATTTAACTGTGTGTAAACAAAAACTATACTTAAACTAAACTGAATTGTTTGAAATAGAATTGTTTGACTAAACTGAATAGCTTGAAATAGTTTTTTTTTATTATTAAACTGCGTACTAATGCTAAACTGAATTGCTTGAAGTAGAACTGTTTTTATTTGTATAAAAATGGATTTGACATTAAATAGCATAAAAAGGTTGATATTCCATAAAGACTATACAAACGAACAAATATAACATATATATATATATATATATATATATATATGTGTGTGTGAGTGTGTGTTTGTCAATCCGTGTAGGGTTATTTTATGCCAACAGATTGAAGAATTGCGTTCTTTGTACGTTCATATTTGAGTACCGTTTATATTTGAGTACCATTGTTTCTCAAAAGTTTTTTTACACATCGTTATATGAAATATTATTTCCTTATATAAATAATTTTCAAACATGTTTAAATGTTTCGTTGATGTTTTATGGCATAGCAACCCTTCTGGGTTATTTAATGCCAAATATTTTATATATATATATATATATATATATATATATATATATATATATATATATATATATATATTTCTTGTTGTATTTTTTAGGTTTCTTTATTTATAAACGAATTGTTAGAACTCATTTATTAGAACATAGTTAAACGGTTTCAAGTATTCCTTTCTAATACTAATAATTCTATTCAATGCCAATCATTTTTTGCTCACCGTTTGATTACTTCAAGTATTGCTATTTAACATTATTAATTCTTTTCATCAAATATTCCTATTTATTACGAAAATTTGCACTGAGCTGTATGGTTTCTATCAGAAATAAGAATAATCTTTAGTAAATGAATGAACAATTCTATTTGATCTATAGATAGAACACTGATACTCTGAGTCAGAGAGGGCCAAAGAGTAATGGCAATGAAGGGTTATACAATAGTCCTCAAAGCTCCGGAACTGGAGCCTCATCATCAGATGCAGTTTAGTGTCATATCTTGAACATTTCTTGGAGGAGGCGCCTTACTCCCCCGCAGACCTGCAATCAACGTATTCTTCAGTCCTACCCTGCAGGGCGTATGGGTCTATATATATTAGATATACTTAGTAAGATTGTTAGCCCGGAACAGATGAGTTTATATCATCATGATGGGATGATATATATCCTCAAATACTTATGGCCCAAATACCTCACGCATACAAAAAGAAGATTATAAGGCCGTTTAAGTTTTTAGGATTCGAAATAGAAGTTTCATCAAGTAGTAAGGTAGTTAATTTCCTGGATGTGACACTAAACCTTTCGAATAACACATATAAACCTTTTCTAAAAACTGACCAGTATCCTTTCTATATTAATGTAAACTCGAATCACCCGAAGACCATAATTAAGTCCCCAAAGCAGTAAAATTGAGAATAAGGAATTTATCCGCCAACGATAAAATATTCCAAGAGAGTAGTAAGATATATATGGATGCCCTTTTTGTTGTTACCTAACGAGAAGAAAATATACCTAATGATATTAATAAAGATAATAAGTACAGTCAAAAAAATAGAAAAAGGAAAATTATATGGTTTAAACCCCCTTTTTGTAGACTAGCAAGTATAAATGTTGGTAAATATTTTTTGAAATTGATAAATAAGCACTTTAAATATAATATACTACATAAAATATTTAATAGAAAAACGTTACTCCTGCACGAAAAATATTTTTCAAATAATCAATAATCATAATAAAGAGATAATTAAGGATTTTCATGACCGAACGAATAATAATAATAATAGTAAACAAAACGAATGTAATTGTAAAACTCGAATGAATTGTCCCATGAATGGATTATGTAACTTAGATAATGTAATATACCAAGGAATCATTTATCCAAAAGAAAATGTTAAGGATAGAAAAACTTATATCGGAATTTCCTCGACGAAATGGAAATCTAGATACACTAATCATAAATTTTCTTTCTCCCATGAACATCTGAAAAACCAAACTGCCCTATATAAACATTTTTGGAGTTTGAAAAATAAAGGTTTGACCCCTGAGATTCAATGTTCCATATTGAACAAGTCGAATATTCCAAAATGCTTTGAAAGTAGATGTAATCTGTGCCTTAAAGAAAAAATACAAATAATCATATACCTAGACTCTGAAAAAATTATTAAATCAGCGATGTGAATTGATAGCTAGATGTAAACATATGAATAAATTTAAACTATAGACAAATTATCATAGATAATATTTAATTAACCAAAACATAGGATTAATTTCAGATTGAGGTGAAATGAATAAAATAAAATAAAATAAAAAGAAGAGAAGATACCATTTGATGTGTACGTACTTTTCAATGGAAGGGTAACAGAATTAATAGGCATGAATATAAATTTTGAATTTAAAATTTTTATTTTAAATTTTGAATTTAATCTAAGATAAGTATTACTGTATCCTTACGTAAGGTTATTAAGGATTGTTGTACTTCTCTAAATTATTATTAAATCTGGGGTTTTAAGTTGAAATGTATCTAGAATTTGAAAATTAAAAAAATTTAATTCATTATAATTCCAACCGGCAATAAAAAATAAAAACCGGAAGTGGGCGAAATGGGGAGGAAAATCTTCGCCCCTCTTCTACGCCCTCCCACGCTTCCTTCCTGTGTCTATTCTGAATGTAATTATTTTATCCATTAGATCTAAAGAAGTCCTGTTATTTTTGTGTTATTGCTTCATATCAATACCCATAACAGGATGGAAATAAATTTGTAATTCTAATGCGACCAGTTTTGCCTTTCTTTGAGAAATATATATATATATATATATATATATATGTTTGTGTGTGTGTGTGTGTGTGTGTGTGTGTGTGTGTGTGTGTGTGTGTGTGTGTGACAGATACATGAAATCATTTCAAAATCTAGAAAAAATATGTAACCATTTATATTACTAACTATAATAAGTTGCATAAGAATATTTGACACTGTTATTTTTTTTATGAGTAAGATGTTTGCCTACGACCTTCATTAACTTCCATATCTCTACACAGATATTTTATCTCAGCAAACGCTTTCGTCTTCCTATCGACTGAAGCAAGTACTTACTAACACTCACATATACACACATACACTGTACTTATATAAAGACTCCGCCTCACACATATAAATATTATCCCGTAATACACTTGTTAACGATATTTACCAAGATTATATTTGCCAAGATTATATGTCTCGCGTACTGCCATCAGTGTAGGTCATCGAGTAAGAATCGGACTCACCAAAACAGTAATATGAGGTTGGTAAATACTATTATACGGTGTAGAGGGCACCTCGGGTGGTGTAATGGTTAGCAAGCTAGTCTAGAAAACCTTCACGAGCGAGTTTGAGTCTCATTAGGTGCCCCATTTATACAGCCTTGTGCTACATCAAAGCAAAAAGCTTTGAAAATTTCTGCAGACTTTCAGTGTGAAACACCTCGGGTAGTGTAATGGTCAGCAAGCTAGGCTAGCAAACCTTTACGGATGAGTTCGAGTCTCATTGGGTACTCATTCATTCGGCCTCGTGTCACATCTCAGCAAAAGCTTAGTAAATTACAGCTACAATACAGCGCAGAACTCTGTCAGGTACTATTTACCAGCCCCTCCGCTCGGGCAGGATATGACACAAGGTCAATTTTTAACAGGTTTGAATTCAGAGTTTTCCTTCTCCTAGACTAGTTGCCTCAACAAGGCTGAAGAACCTAGTCCGTCTACTGTCAGGTAAATGTTCTGTTCATATTTAAATATGTAAGTTACTCGTGACTGAGGTGCTCTTCGCGTAGCTATTATTGTCGTAGAAAATGGAATCGGTGTCCCGAGTTCAAATCCTGGTTTGGTTAACTAGTCATGCTAAATACGCGACAAATAAACCTGATGTGTAAAAAAATGTACACAAAATATATTCCTATTTGTCTTATTGTTATATACCGGTTGAAGGATGAAGGACAACACTTCTTTATAAGAATATAACTCTCTTTATTCCTCTTGAAGTCAAAACTTCCGTGGTGCGTGAGAGACAGACGGATACGGGAACTGACTGCTATATTAAACCATAACTTCTCTCGATCATACCATGCTGTGTTATCAAGATCCCACTTGGAATTTCTTCAGCTTCTCGGCCGTCCGTGCTCAACCGGCGCTCAACGAGGCGCTCTCAGTGACAGCAAGCGGGCTCTCACTCAGGACCTCACTGACTCCCTGACAAGCAGGCATCAGCATATACTATTTCAGAACACCCACAACTTCAGATAGATCACGTGACTATTTCCCTTATATTAGGTGTATCTCTGAATGACGGCTCGGTCACAGGTCAATATGCAATAATATCACTAATGGTCATTTTGTCCATGATCTACTTTGTAGGGCATTCTGGGAAGGGAGCTCTCGTATTTAGTGGGTGGTTATTTACCTGGCTATATTATATTAGTTTTTTTGACTTGCTAATTTCTTTACTTTATTATGATGGATTTATTATTTTCAAGTGCTTTTATTTATTTATAATTATTATTTCACTCTTTGTGAGTTTTTCACGCGAGCGTAAGGTGATGGTCTTTGACTGAAGTCCGAGTGACAGCAAGTCTCCTCAAGTCTCCAGGACTCTTCTAAGTATTTTGACTGACCTCAAAAATTCCGTAGTTTTAGTGATCTCGGCTGATTATCCGATTCCCAACTCTTTCAGCTCCCTTAGCAAGCTTTTGCAGTTCGTTCCAAGCGCGCCAGTTATAATAATTATCAACGTCACCCTCATGTTCCACAACTTTATTAGTTCTCTGGCAAGGTCTCAGTATTGTCCCTCTTTTCGTTTTCTTTGGATTTCACTCCGTGTTCCCCCGAATGGCAAAGACCACTATTCGACAGGTTTTCTGTTTTATGGTTGACTATCACTTGGTCTCTCTTTCAAGCCGGGATTAGCTGATCTGTTTCTATCTCAAATCCCAAAGAATTTTGTGCGTCTTATTCCCCTGGACAGATTCTGGTTTGTGCATATACCGTTTGGTAATATGGCAAAATTTCAATTTCTTGCACAATTCCCAGTGGATCACCTCCTCCACCCTGTCATGTCTTGTGTTTTACTCTTTTTACGCCAGTCTACTGCATTTACTTATGTAATTAATCGTTTCGTCTCCATCACCACATAACCGACACTTGCGTCCTATCTATTTTCGCTTTGACAAAGTTGGTCCTTTTTATTATTATTTTTATTATTCCTTTCAAGTTTTTCACACTAATGTAAGCTGATTGTCTTTCACTGGAGTATTCTGGCTGACCTTAACAATGCTGTAGTTTGGATGGTCTCAGTTCGTCCTTCGATTCCTAACTCCTCTAGTCCTTTTACTAAGCCTTCGTGATCATTCCAAGTGCACCATTTGCGACTGGTATTACCGCCTCTTTCATGTTCCATAGCATTTTAGTTCTTTGACAAAATCCAAGTACTAGTTTCTCTTTTTGTTTTCTTTAAATGTTACTCTGGTCGTCCGAGACGAAAAAGACCACTAATCGGCATGTTCTCTCTTTTCCTGGCCATTGGCCAAATGAGTAGAGTGTTCGCCAATGGTCCAGGAGAATGGGGTTCAATCCCAGGTCAAGCCATACTAAAGACTCAAAAAACGGTACTTGATGCCTCCTTGCTTAACACTCAGCATTATAAAGTACCGATCAAGAGGAAAGTGGATCAATTCTGGGAAAGGAGTAGCACCCTCCCCTACACTTTGGTTTAGTAGCTATCGAAAAGGGAGTCTTCGGGTCACCCTCGACTACGGTCACCATCTTATATATATACACACGCACACACACACACACACATATATATATATATATACAACAATTAGCTGGCTTGTAAAGCCGCGATCTGTATGTCAGACCTAGCTCTGAAAATAATATAAAAAGTTCTAAATAATCGGTAAGAAAATTTGGCGTCTGTTCCTTTCCTGTCATACACCCCCGTTCTTGAGACTCGTAACTCAAGCGTTTACGATCTCTATTGTCTTGTATCATCCAACATTGCCACATCCACCCAATTTTTCATCCAAACCAATTTTTTTCTAAACCATATATACCATGGATGTATTATTTTTTGCGGATCGTTATACAATCAAACGGATATCATAAGACATTATCCATTTCCAAACTCTACAGTATTAATACTATGATAAAAATAAAGTATAATTGTAATCACTCAAAAAATTACATAATATCTATAAGAATTCAACTTATTTTTGGAAAGCTAATATAACATTACACAAGAAATACAATCCCAGGTCGAGTCATACCAAAAACTCAAAAAATAGTACATGATGCCTTCTTGCTTAACACTCAGCATTATAAAGTACAGATTAAGAGTAAAGTGGAGCAATCCAGGGAAAGTAGAAATATCATTCCTTATATCTCGGTGTAGTAGATATTGAAAAGTGAGTCTTCGGGGCGCATTCGACTATAGTCGGCCAACTTGACCTATATTTGCTTCAGAAGGAAATTAAATGAATAAAAATTGATTAAAGGTCTATTTATATACATTGACACATTATATATATATATATATATATATATGTGTGTGTGTGTGTGTGTGTGTGTGTAAAGTACGCAGCATATAAACATATAGTAAGTGAATTTCGGTCTGAGATTATAATCGATATATTAATTACGTCCATTCATACGTAAAATATTTCTAAGGTAAGATAAATACTTTTTCATGTTGACTTCTTGATGTATCTACTTATATTGACGCACACACCCGGCGCACACAAATATATATATATATATATATATATATATATGTGTGTGTGTGTGTGTGTGTGTGTGTGTGTGTGTGGGTTAACTTAGTGTAAAAAGTAAAATAGAACCTACATCTAGTTAATTTATTATGGCCCCGACTGGTAACGAAAGAAAAACCGGAATTGGACTAAATGGGGAGGAGACACTTCAACACCCCCTTTCACTCTTCCCTCCTGTGCCCATTCTGGCTGTATTCATTATATCCATTAGGATCTGAAGAAGTCCTGTTAAATTTGGATTTATTGATTCATATCAATACTCATTGCAGGATGGAAATAAATTTATAATCCTAAAGTGACCGGATTTTGTTTTTCTTAAACATATATATATTTATATATATATATATACACGCAATGAATATTAGATACAAACACATACAAAGTTTTTTCTTTAGTGAAATGGAATACATAAGGAAGTAATTATTTTCTCGTTTAAATGCTTTTGTTTAAATATTTTACGGTTTATCAGGTAACATAAACAGTCATTCTGCAAATATATCTTTAAACACTTGTTGCTTGTTAAAATATGTCACGTTATCTACACTAGTCAAGCGATAAACATTTTTATTGTTCACCTTATTGAATTTAAAATCATCTAAAATATTTATCATCTAACTTAAGGCGTTAAGTTTGATTCATGTCTGTATTTGGATACCAACTTTGATCGTTTATTCAGCAATTTACTTTCTTTCGGAATCCTCCTATGAATAATAATAATAATAATAATAATAATAAGACTGTGAAATGACATAAATCGTCTATGTGTGTCAAGAAAAGAGGTTGGAAAATGATTCACCAGCATTGAGGAGTACGTATATGCATCTATACATAGACTCGACGAATACATTAAAAAGAGCAAAGAAAGACTAATTACTGCAGAAAGTATTGGCAATCTAAGAACAAAAAGAAAAACAACAAAAACTTGAAAACAAAGGTAATAAGAACAACTGTTAGCAAAGTTCAAGTAACAAATTGATGACATTACCCACGACTAGAATGGAACATGTCTACAAAAACGAAACCTTAAGAGAGAAACTGAATTATTTTCAATTACATACAAAACAACACCATAGAGATCAATTTTATTATAGGGAAAGATAATAATACGCAACAGAATAAAAAATGTAAGTTTTGTGGGGACAGAGACGGAAGGGTTAATCATACAATAAGCGGATGCGGCAAACTTGCACAAAAGGAATACAAAATTAGGCACAATTAAATGGGGATTGGCCGAATGAGTAGACCCCAGGTCGAGTCATACCAAAGACTCAAAAAATGGTACTTGATGCCGGCTTGCTTAACACGCAGCATTATGAAGTAAGGATCAGGGGTAAAGTGGAGTAATCTAGGATAAGGAGTAGCGCCCTCCCCTACGTCTCAGTGTAATAGCTATTGAAAAGAAACCTTCGGGTCACCCTCGACTAAGGTCGGCAATTTTACTTACTTAGATAGGGAAAATGATCCACTGGGAATTCTGAAGAGATTAAATTTTGACCATACAAATAAATGGTATATACAGAAACCAGAATTCTTCCTAAAAAATGAGACGCATGAAATTCTCTGCGATCTTTAGATAAAAACGGATAACCTAATCTCGGTCAGAAGACCAGACCTTATATTGATTAATAAGAAGAAAAAAACTTACCATGTAGGGGATTTTGCCGTTCCAGTAAAACACAGCGTGATAATAAAAGAAAGCGAAAAAGTAGAAAAATATTTGGATCTTGCCAGATAATTAAAAAAACTTTAGAACACGTAGTTGACGGTGACACCACTTGTAGCTGGTGGACTTGGAACGATCTAGAAAGGCTTGGGAAAATACTGGAAGAATTAGAGATAAGCGAAAGAATCGAGCTCATCGAGACTACAGCATTATTAGATCGACTAGAATACTAAGAAGAGTCCTAGATACATGAAGAGACTTGCTGTCCCTCAGACTCCAGTAAAAATTTTCCTGTTAACGCTGATGAGCACTTAAGAAGTAAAATGATAATAATATTTTAAGCTAATGTTTAAGTGAATATAAGGATATATCTCTTAATCTACAGCACACAGTTTCACGATTCACGTAGGTTTCAGCTGCTTATTAAAAATAACATCTCCATGTCCATCATTTAGAGTACTCTCGTTTTCCGAAATAGAAAAGTAGAGTCGTATTGCGATGATCTTGTCAGTTTCCTCCTGATATAGTCAGTGTTTATTTTTATGACGGCATTTGAGTACCAGTTCCTTTTTATTAATATCATTATTCAAGAATATTTTTAATTCGTGAATCCAATTGTATTCAATTTTTCTTCAAGATACAGTCTAAATTTTTTAGAACCATCAATCGCTTGCTCACACTCTCTTTAATATTTACTATCCCACTTTAGCCTCTGTAGTATTTTTTTTATCGTTCCACTGATATACGCATATAGATAGATAGATAGATAGATTGAGTGAGAGTAAGAGAGAAAGAGAAAGTGAGAAAGTGTGTGTGTGTGTGCGTGTGTGTGGTAATTTTAAATGAATATGTACGATTACAGCTCCCTTCCTTCTAGATTTTTCTGCTGTTCCCATATTAACCATGTCAGGTCTATATTCCGGTTTCATCAATTGATATATATATATATATATATATATATATATATATATTTATATATATAGTGCTCAATATCTGCGGTAGATGGTTTGATTTGGTTGTTTGAGTTTCACGGCACATCAACTACTATGGGTTATTTAATGCCAAATCCGGTTTACATATATGAATCATATATGATTTGCAACCATTTTTTATATGAACTCACTTTTTCTTCATAAACTCACTTTTCTTTTAAATTCATATTTTGATCCAATCGACCCACAAACAGGATATCTGCGGTAGAGAATAAGTTAGTATAGCGTTGATAGATAGATTTAAAAACTTGGTCAGATGATCTCATTGGCAAGAAACTAACAGTCACTAAACGCCGTTGTTTCTACACCTACGTTATACTGATTTGTAAAAGAAAAACTTCTGTGACCTAAACACGCACACACATACACACTATATATGTGTGTGTGCGCGCGCGTGTGTGTATGTGTGTGTATGCGTTAGGTTGAAAGAGAGAGAGAGAGAGGGAGAGAGAGAGAGAGAGAGAAATTTCCAGTGAGGTCACGGAATTGTGCCTTTAGGATTAAATATCTTTATTTAATAGTGTGTACCGTAATACTCTCCTGACCTTTTATAAGTCCAAAAATAACTTTTATCAACGTCTCCTTCGTGTTCCACAGATTTTTCAGCTCTCAAGCAAGATCCAAATATTTCTTTGTCCTCCATTTTATTTTATTTTTTAGTCTACTGGAGAGGCAAAATCTTTTCTTCTTGTTTATCAATACTAGCAGTGACCCGTTTGTATCTGAAAGTCGAAAATATAATGTCATTCAGTTCGTTTTCTTGGACAGATTCTGGTTTGTGCATAAATGTATTTACCAACCGCTCCACACGAGCAGGATGTGACTCAAGATCAATTTTTAAAGCGAAGTTTAAATTTTCCTTCGAGATTGGTTGCCATACCAAAGTTAAAAATCCAAGTTTGCGCTACAATTCACCCATGTTGAAGGACTTAAGAAGTGCCAGTGTTGTAATGCATATAATCGTAGGAATTGGACATGGCGACACGGGTTCAAATTCTGCATGAGGCTATTTGCATTTCAAATTCACAAATAACCTTGGGGAAGGCATGAATCCAATTATTATCCCTCCAGCTCTGGGTAAATAGTAGAGTAGACTAAGTTATTTAGCTTTGGTTAGGCAAACAGCCTAGAAGAATTGTTTGCTTGTTTGGGTTCTATGGCATATAAACCTTTGTTTAAGGAGGTGCCCGTGGTGTAATGGTTATCGTCGTAGGAAATGGACACGACGACACAAGTTCAAATCCCGGACGCGATTGATTGCATTTCACATAGCTTTAATACCCTTGGGAAAGGTATGAATCCAATTATTCTCCCTCCTTATGGATAAATAGTAGGACAGACTGGGTTCTTCAGCCTTGGTGAGGCAACTAGTCTAGGAGAAGGAAAACTCTGAATTCAAACCTGTTAAACTCCGCTTAAAAATTGACCTTGTGTCATATCCTGCCCGAGTGGAGGGGTTGGTAAATATGATAAACCTTTGTAGGTTATTTAATGCCAAATCCATTTTCATACAAATAAACAATTCAGTTTAGCATAAGTACACAGTTTACTTGTCAAAAATATTTCTATAGCAAGCTATTCAGTTTAATCAAATAGGTCTCATTAAACAATTCAGATTTGTATAAGTATAGTTTTTGTTTAAATGTTAAATGAGTTCTATATCAAACAATCCAGTTTAGCGTAAGTACAGTTTCAATGTCAAAAACAGTTCTACAGCAAAAAATTCAGTTTAGCATTCAAAAACATTTCCATTTCAAACAATTCAGTTTAGCTTAATTACGCAGTTTAAACAGTTCTATTTCAAGCAATTCAGTTTAGTATAACTAAACAGTTCAGTTTGACCCGTACATCTATCAGGTGCTACCACTCCGGGCCAGAGTGGACCTGGGAGTGATGACAATGAAGGAGTACACCGCATTCCCCAAAGCTCCAGCATTACTGAAACCTCACCATCAGATTGTTTAGTGTCATATCAGGACACTCGTTAGTGGAGAGGGGGGTCTTCCCCTCAGCAGAGATGCTGTCGGTGTATTCTACAGCCCCAGTTGACTGGGCAAGCATAGGAGAAGGAAAAATCTGAATTCAAACCTGTGGAACTCTGCTTTAAATCTGACCTTGTGTTATATCCTGCTTGGAACGGAGAGGTTGATAAATACATGCTATTTATCCATCGCGGGGGAAAGAATAGTTGGAATCATGCAAAAACTGGTTTGTCTATATACCATTTATCAACGTGGTTAATTCTTTGTCTTTTGCACAATTCCCAATGGATCACCTTCCTTATCTCGTCTTGTACTCCTTTAGTTCCAGTTTGCTGCGTTAGCTTATTAACTGCTTTATCTTTGTCATCTTAGAACACACACTTGCTATTCTTCTGAGCTTTATCAAATTTTGATTTTACAGAATTAGTTTCAATGTATTTTCGATCTAAAAATTATTTGGTTTTCTTTCCAGGTTCAATGGCATATTTACCTATGCCATTAAGCATTTGGTTCCTTTGTTTAAAGGCATATTTACATATGCCATTAAAGAAAGAAATGACAAAGCCATCCCTGTAGGACTATCGTAGTTCAATTTAACCCATAGCGGTGAGGGGATAAGGGAGTTCATAGCTTTCCCAAGGGTATTAGTCTAAAAGTAAGTGAACGTAATAGAATGACTTGGGTTCGAACTCGCTTATTACAATACCGTTGCTCAACACGTTAGCTACTACGCCTCAAAAATTTCCCTGAAATTATTTGACAATAGAAGTAGTTCTATGTTGGACACTGTAATGGTAGTGATGGCCATGTGGCCTTAGATTGTCATAATTTATATATAATGGAGTGACAATGATTTTCAGAAAATACTCCGAAATCACTACCTTGTGTCTGACTAGACTAAAGTTTATAAATAAAGACAGAGACACTTATGTGTCAACAGGCTTATGTAAATTTATGTTTATGTCTCTGTGTGTTCGTGTGTGTGTGTGCATGTCGGTGTGTGTGCGTATGCGTGTGTTGCTTTTAGATTTAGAAAAAAAAAGGCAATCCTATTTTCCGTGAAAGCTGGATGGAAAGTTATCTCTAACCTCTCGAACTGTTGATAAGCCTTATCAACCATATATCAGGCCGGCCCCTCATTTATTAAACACAGATAGCATTTATCATTGTCTTATCTTAACCGAAGAAAAGAAAAATGGGTCACTATTTGGAGGAAGCGTGATTCGGGTGGGGAGTAACGTTGAGATGGGATTATATTTCCGGGAGTGTAAAGGACTGGGCATCTAGTAGTCTGCATTGTTTTTCTAACCACCATTACCGGAATCTTTGTCTCCATGCCTCTCCCCTAGATCTCCCCTCACCACGTTTATTATATTACCTACCCTCGTCATTCTACGCCACTTAGATGTCTACAGCATACATAATATATATATATATATAAACAACCACCGGTTGGCGTCTATATCAATTTTTCATGTGGTATATGTTTTGTGCGTGAATGTGAAACATTTTCGGTTATCTCGCAGAAGAAAGAAAGAAAGAAAGAAAGAAAGAAAGAAACGTAAGGAACAAAAATGAAAGACAAACAAATAACAGAGAAAACAAAAAAGGAATGAACAATGATCTAAATAAAAAAAGAGAGAATGATTAAATTAATGAGAAAGAAAGAAAGAAAGAAAGAAAGAAAGAGGGATAAACTAAGTTTAAAAGAAAGAAAGAAAGTAAAGAAAGAAAGAAAGAAAGAAAGAAAGAAAGAAAGAAAGAAAGAAAGAAACTGAAAATAATTTGAAAAAGTCAAAAAAGAGCAATATGGAAAGGAAGAACGGAAGGAAAGAGAAACAAGAAAGAAAGAAGGTGAGCGAAAATAGAAAATGTAGCTTAGAAAAAGAGAAACAACAAAGAAAGAAAGAAAGAAAGAAAGAAAGAAAGAAAGAAATGAGAAAAGACAAACAAAAGCAAGAAAGAAATGCAAAGAAAAATGGAAGATACAAAGATAAAAAAAAAAACAAGCAAAAGAAAGAAAGAAAGAAAGAAAGAAAGACATAATAGGTTGTTTGTCCTCGGCAATGACCTGGAGTCAAAATTCAAGTAAATAGATTCCTCGGCAACCCTGATAGCAAAATACGATAACGGGGTAGATTAAAGAAAACTAAAGAAAGAGGAAGGAAATAAAGGAAGAAGAGAGAAATTGGCCAAAAAGAAAGGCGTAGAAGAAGAAGAAGAAGAAGAAGAAGAAGAAGAAGAAGAAGAAGAAGAAGAAGAAGAAGAAGAAGAAGAAGATTCTTGATGGTAGCAGACGGCCATAAGGAAAATGCAACCAGAGATAAAAAGGTTGAGGAAAGTTAGAGGAACGATGAATGGTTTAAGGTGGGGAAGAATTAAGGTTGGTAGAATTTTTTAAAGAAAGAAAGAAAGAAAGAAAGAAAGATTTTCAAGGTAGATAAACCTACTGAGAAAACGTCGAATGGATTGAAAGAAAAAAAAGTTGAAAAGTTTTATGAGAAACAGGCAAAAAGCGGAACGAGCAAAAGGAAAGAGAAGACGGTTATGGTAAACGAGTATAAAAACGATGAAATGAAAGGGAGAACCTTAACAAGGGGTGGAAATAATTCGAAATAGAAAAAGCCAATTATACTAAAACAAACATTGATAAAAGAACGAAATAACAAATGTCGCCTGTTTGAAGAAAATAAGAGTAACTCAAAAAGCTGACTCAGCAAGCTAACTCAAAAGGAATATAAAAGCTGGCATGAGTGAGAGAATTGATTATACACCAAGAACTGTGCAACAAGTTTGCTTTCTTTTTCTTCTTTATTTCATCAAGCCATTTCTATCTTGAAGATATCGCGAGGAGATGAAGTCAGTGATCTGCTGATCTCTTTTGAGCAATTTGAGTAATTTCTGCGTAATTCGAGTAGACCACCAAGTCTAGTAAGCTGAACCTGCCATATTATTCTATAGCTAGGGAAGAATTGATGGATTCAGGCATTCTTTTTTTAATCCCTAACCTTAACCCTTAGCAATATCTCCTCTTCCTGTCGATGGGGCTAAGAATACGCTAAGTGTATTTCCTCTCGAAGGTTAAGATCCTCCCTCATAAAAAGTGATACCCTGGATAGGATAATGAATTGCATCCTATGGTGATGCCTCAGCTCTTGAGCTCAGAAGAGAGTGGAGTAAGTTTTCATTGCCATTACTCCCAAGCCCACTCTGACTCTAAGAGATCAGTTTTAAAATTATCAGATTAGATTAGAATGTATTAAACAATATAACAGTGTGCAAACAAATGATTATTATCAAACATAATTATTAATGTTAGAAAACCTTTAAACCAAGGCATTGTTATTAATTGCTTGAAAACATATAGTTGCTTGCAAATTGTTTGTGTGAGATGAAAATACTTGTAGCTGGCGACCATAGTCGAGGGTGACCCGAAGGCTCCCTTTTCGATAGCTACTACACCAAGGTGTAGGGGAGGGCGCTACTCCTTTCCCTGGATTGCTCCACTATACCCTTGATCCGTACCTTACAATGCTGAGTGTTAAGCGAAGGGGCATCAAGTACCATTTTTTGTCTTTGGTATGACTCGACCTGGGATTGAACTCAGGTCTCCCGGGCCATTGTGTGCCAATGATCAGTATTAGATAGAAAAGCATGTTCGTAGGGCTTAGTATATGCCAATTGTATCCTCTGTCAAAAGGTAAGACTTCCTTCATAAGGGGTGATAGTACTTGTTAGGGTCTCATCGATGGGTCAAATAGATCCTTTTGGAAATTTTCTGCTGTAGATAGGAATACAAGATACCACATAACTAAGTGCAAATTCTTTGTCTTGAAGCTATGATTTTTTTTGATAAAAATTATCATTAGTTAAATGAAATTATATAACTGTTTGGTCTGGTTTGGGTTTATGTCACATCAACCATTGTAGTTCATTTAAGGTCAAATATTGTTTATACACATATATTCAATTTTTATTATTTGTATACATATTTTGTTAATAACGCTTTTAAACGAGTCTGAGCTCATTTTTTTGCACACAGTCGAGTGGTTTTAAGTATTGTTAATTAACACCGATTATTCTATTCAACATCAATCGTTTGTACACTGTTTTGTGATTCTAAGTATTGTTATGTACCTCTAACAATTCCATCAAATATCAGTCATTTGTTTACATGCAGTTAAATGATCAAACATTTTTATTTCTAACTATTCAATTCAGCATAAGTCATTTGTTTGCACTAGTATAAAAGTCAATATCTGGTACTAACACTCCAGGCCAGAGTGGACCAGGGAGCGTCAGCAATGAAGGTGTACTCTACATTTCCTAAAGCTCCAGCGTTACTGGAGCCTCACCATCAGATTGTTCAGTGTCATATCCAGGACATTGTTTCGTGGGAGGGTGCTTACCCCTCTGCAGAGATGCAGTCAGTGTATTCTACAGCCCCAGCCTACAAGGCTGTGTATAACTGTGTGAAAATTTATTATTACTTTACTCCTTGAGAGTTGTTCACATCAGTTTTAGCTGATGGTCTTTCACTAAAGTTTGAGTGACAGCAAGTTTTCTCCAATCTCTTTGACTCTTCTCAGTATTCAGGCTGATCTCAAGAATGCCGTAGTTTGGATGGTCCTCACTCGTCCTCTTATTTACAAGTTTACTAATCATTCTTTTCGCTTTCTTTCAATTTTACTCTACAGTCAGCCAGGACAACAAAGTCCACAATTTTGTAAGTTCTCTCTCTCTCTCTCTCTCTCTCTCTCTCTCTCTCTCTCTCTCTCTTTCTCTCTTATTTATTTATTTATTTATTTATTTTTTTGTAGATTATTATAAGGTCTGGTGTTTGACCGAGGTTAGGTTATCCGTTTGTATCTCAAAATCCCATAAGAGTTTGTGTCTCATTTTCCAGGAGAGAATCTGGGTTGTGCATATGCCATTTTTTCGTATAGTCAAGTTTAAATTTCTTGCATAATTCCCAGTGGCTCACCTTGTCCACCCATTCGTGTCTAGTCTTATACTCTTTCTGTGCTAATTTGCTGCATTCGCTTATTATGTGATTGATCGTTTCGTCTCTATCACTACATAACCCACATCTGATGTTTTGTCATGTCTTATTAATTCTTTCTTTGATATATCAAGTCCTTGTGGCATTGTTTTGTGCTGCTATTAGAAGAGATTCAGTTTCCCTCTTGGGGTTTCCTTTTCTTAGCCACCTCCACGTTTTTTGTTTAAGATATCGCTTGTTAGTCGCTTAAAACTTCCATTGGGTTGTTTTTTGTTTGTTTTTTGTTTTTTTGTTTGTTTTTTTTTTCCACTTTTGTTTTCTGGTTATTTTCGTTCCGCTAAACCTCGTATCGTTATTATTGTTTCTGGTGGCTGTAATCAGTCTTCCTCTACGTTTTTCTATGTAGTCTTCGAGTCGTTGCATCGATGCGTCAAAGCTCAGGTATTCATCCCTTTGACTAGGTTCCTGCAATAGAGTTTTGTCTCGAGTAATTTTCTGGTTCTTCTTTAATTTTTTCTTTCATCTCCACTTAATTGATGGTGTCAGCTTCCAATATCCTCAAATATTTGTAGGTTTCCTTTTCTCCAAGCGTTCTGATTACTACTTGATTTGTCAGTTCGACTCCTTCCGTCATGTGTCGTTTGCCATTTTCATCACTAGCATGGTGCATTTTCTATGCCAAATTCCATTCCTATTACTTAACTGTATATTCTCACGGTTTGTATTTTTCGTTTTTGGCAACAGTTTGATATCCTCTACGAACTTTTCCTGCGATTTACTGAGTGTGTATCCGACTGTGCATTTCCTGAGTTTGTGTTTGAGTGGCATCATCGCAATTATAAATAGTAATGGTGATAGTGCATCTGCCTAGAATATGCCTGTTTAGATTTTTACTTTAGCTAAGCTTTTTCCTCCAGTTGTCAATTCTACTTTCCAGGTTTGCATGGTCTTCTCTATAAACTATACGACTTGGTCGGGTATTTTATACATTTTGAGACAGAGTATTATTCAGCTCTAGAGGATCATATTGTAACCTTTTTCTAGTCAATCCAGGCCATAGCTAGATTTTTTTTATCTTGTTTTACTTTCGTTAAGGATGTTATGATATATATATATAGTAGTTCCTCTGTGCCTCTGGTTCTCTTACAGCATCCTTTCTGATCCTTGGGGAAGATTCTGCGGCTTATCAATGATCTTCTCCCTAATTTGTGCCGTTAGTATTGTCCACAGGATCGGTAGGCACGTTATGGGTCTATGGTTGTTTCTGGCGATTCCTAAGAGGGGATCTTTTTGGATCAAACTGATCTTCTATCTGGTCATCCATTCGGGTATTTCAGTTTTCTGTGTGCATTTATTCATTTCTGTACCAAGTCTGTCGTGTAGGGAGGTGAATTTTTTAAACCAAAATCTGTGTATGCCATCTAGGCCAGGGGTTTTCTAGTTTTATATCATTTAAAGTGTTGCCTTGAGTGTGTCTGGGTGTATTTTCCCCTTAGGGATTTCTTTGAACATTCGCAACTCAGTTTCCATGTTATTTATCCATTCGGCCTTTTTTATGATCTTTCCATTCCCATATTTTGCTCCAAAATCTTTTTGCATCTCTCGCATCCGGTTTTTCATATGGCTTCGCCCATTCTTCCCCTTATTGTTGGTAAAAAAAAATTTGTTGATGGATTTCCAGTATTTCAAGGTCAGAAAACCAAACATTCTTCGTTATTGTCCTAACTTGGTCAGTGAGCCTTTGGTTTGTTGCCTTAAATCTACCGAAATCTGTCCAGATTTCAATCATTCTTTTTCTATACCCTCTTTTTGCAGGGTTGCTTCTATAATAATAGTATAATGCTAATTCTTTATCTTCCCTAGTTAATTTTCTACGCTTTGATGTCTGGTGTGAGTAATCGATTTGTTCATCGTTTGTGTACCTGAAAGAAGAATCATTTGTGTACCTAGAAGAAGAACAGTCAACATTCAATTTTTTTGTAGATTGCCATCTCCACCCAGTCTTACGTCGTCTTCAACTATTTCTGAGCTAGTTTATTGCATTCTCTTATTCTGTGATTAACTGCTTCATTACTGTCTCCACCTAACCCACTCTTGCTATTCTGCTACATCGTTTAATCAATTTTCGCTTTAAAATAATTGGTGCATTGTTTTGTGTTGTTATTAGAAGAGATTCTGTAGTTCTCTTGAAGTTTTCATTTTTAAGTCGTGTCCAGATCTTCTCGTGCGCAATTTTACCAATTTGTCACTTGAAGTATCCATTATTATTATTATTATTATTATTATTATTATTATTCCTTACTAGTTTTCACACCAACATTAGCTGTTGTTTTTTTCAGCAGCAAGTCTCCTTAGGTCTCCGGGACTCTTCTGAATATTTTGGCCAATCTCGACAATTCATTAGTCTGAATGGTCTCGATTCTTCCTTTGATGTGCCAATTCCTTCAGTTTTTCTTCCAAGCCTTTTGAGACCATTTCAAGTGCTCCAATTACAATTGATATCACCTTCACCTTCCAGTTTCACTGCTTTTTTAGTTCTCAGCCAGGTTGTTTGTTTGTTATGCCTCCTTGGGCATCTCTGCTTATACTATCTTCTCTTTGCACAGTACATATATACAATTAGTAAAGTATATACAGATCAAATTATGTTAAGTAATTTATCCGATAGTTTCCAAAAATACCCTCTTAATTTCTTTCTTCTGAAATCATACAATTTAATCTTAAAATTTTTACACTATTGCTTTGTTTTGATCAGATAAAACAATTTGTTCCAAAATTATATTTTTCTATTAGCAAGAAAATCCGATTGGTTAATAGACTTAGTTTTTTTAAATCTGTCTTCATAGAAAACTTCTAGTTCGAGGAGAAATATTGAAAAAAATGTTTAACATAATAAGAATTTCCGTTAATTATTTAGGAAGTTTCAATTAGATCACATCTCATTCTTCTTTTTAGTTAAGTAGTCAATCCTAATTTCTCTTATCTATTTTCTCGATAAGAATACTTGAAACCATACAACTGTGTACAATTTTATTTGTATTAGATGGAACTATTTGCATAAGATAGGAAAAATTGATATTATATCATATAACTGTGCAAAAAGTCTTAAGAAACTACGAAACAAAAAATGTGAATTCCCAAATCTATATGCATGAAATAACCCTTGACGGATTGACATGCCATAAAAACAATCAATCAGTTAATTACTAGAATCTCCTTGATTAAATTTAAACTTATGCAAACTTGGTGATTCTTTTAAGTGCAAAACCCCCTCAGGTTGTTAAAATCCCCTAAGGCGCTAAATTCTTTATGAAAAAAACTTGTTTAGAGTCTGTCTCTTAGTATATTGCAATAATTTGGATAATCTTGTATCATATCGTGTAATTACCGTATCAAAATCTATTAGACGGAGAAATTGGTGAACGAGAATTTTTCCAAATCTTAGCCATTGCTACTCAACGGGTTGCACCTCATGGGATTTAAGGAAACACCCTACTATTTACCCATAGCTGGAAAGGAGAGAATAGATGAATATATGTCATACTCTATGGGCATTAGCATGAAGTGAAACGCAAAAAACTTCGTCGAAGATTTGAACGATGGCCAATGATTCCATTTCCGTGCGATAAAATGTAACAAATCAAGATGAAAGAAACACCATACAAGAATGAAT
Source organism: Sepioteuthis lessoniana (assembly GCA_963585895.1). NCBI lineage: Eukaryota > Metazoa > Mollusca > Cephalopoda > Myopsida > Loliginidae > Sepioteuthis > Sepioteuthis lessoniana. Next base: position 57,513,922 of record OY757916.1, read on the forward strand.
GATAATGACGATGATTCCCTGAAGAATTTCGGACAACTAAATGAAACTGAGACTTTAACTTGCAAGTCAGATAAGATTTAACTGTAGCATTTTTTTTAATAAATAGAATAAAAGAAATTATTCTGAAGATCTTTATGAATAAATAAAGGAGGGTGAGAAAATGAAGAAACATAGGATCTTGCACAAGAATTGTTATGGACAGAAAGTAGTGCTAGTAACTAATTGAGCACTCAAAAATTACATAAATACACTCGAAAAATTACTAATGGAGCTGAAAGGCAGAGAACATGTTCAAACTATACAACAACCAGATCTCAAATCATTATCAGAAGATAAATCAAGATTTGCATAAATTTTCACTACAGAGGTGATCACCTGATACCACTGGTGTAAATAACAACAACTACCTCCTGGTGTAATTATCACCCGATACCCTTGGTCGACATATCACCCCGATAACCCTGAGGTAAAGATGCACATCATCTTTCTAATAACGCTACAAACCAAGTGGGTTCCAGTTAACTATATTAATTTTCACGAGTTCCGTAACCTGATTTGCTTGTGGGAGCGCTAATTATGGAGCGTGTCTTAAGCAAGAATAGCCAAGTAGAGGCCATCCTTCTCCAGGTTTACAAATTGTTTGACTTTAGAGTTTTCCTTTTCCTAGACCTGTTAACATACCCAAGTTCACCGTCTGTCCTACTATTTACCCGTAGCTGTTGAATTCATACCTTTTCAAAGGGTGTCAGCCTAGTTTAGAATTTGAACTCAGGTAGCCAACTCCACTTGCTATTCGTCAACAAGGATGGCTTTGGCATTAAATAAACTCTGAAATTTGATCTGCCATTAAACAAAGAAACCAAACTTAGCTGAATCCACATCCTATGGCGATAATCGTTGCATCATTAGCGCCTGCCTTAATACGAGCAAACAAGTCACAACAAAACAAAACATTGCTTGAGTAACGAGTAGAAAAGAAGGTGTGTATAACTGGATGGGTAAGATGATCATCTTAGAATAGTGCAAACGTGTCGGATTTGACCCTGCTAAAGGAATGGTATGTTTACAAAGCATGATTTATTTTAGAGAATGAAAACAAATATATTTAAATAACACATTATCATATTCTATTTGTTGTTATCCTTGACACATAACTTTATATACAATGTAGGGGTGTAGTCTACAAATATTTTTGTTATCCAAGAGGAATTGTTAAATTTAAACGTAACGGATGTAAAGGCTTATCTAAGAAGCATTTTTACAGCGTCCTAGAAATAACGAACCTCCTTTAGTAACTAGAATAAGAAAACTCTGGCTTAACAGATATCAATAACCAACTTAAAAGATAAACGCGTTAAACTTTCGTCAACTGAGAAAGCTACGAAAAAGAAAGAAAATAAAGAAAAAAAAAAGGAAGAAAAATAAATAAATAAAAATAGAGGGGAAAAATGACCTTTTCGGGTTTAAGGGCGCGTTTCTTAACAAATATAGTATTTGTGTTTTACAGCAATAATATCTGTATCTTTGATATAGGGGAGAAAGGCTTGAAGGAAGTAAAAAATGTGAGAGCCTTAGATATCTATGACGATTTAGATAGAGAAAAATCTGTTTTTCATTTACAGACCCCTTGGTTTGTGTGATAAAAATCACTCGATCACCGGCTGGATTTTACGTACAAAAACGGACAAAGTTAAAAACAACCGTACTCTTCAGATAATTTAAACTAGTTCATTGCTAAAGAAAGAAACGGAATCCCCGTTGCTAACATTAATTAACAGAAAGAGGGAGAACTCTGCAGACGCAAGTTATTACCAGAAAACAAAAGTGGGAAGAAAAACAGCTCTATGGACGTTTTAAGCGACTAACAAGCGACATCTCACACGAGAATACGTGGACGTGGCTAAGAAAAGGAAACCTTAAGAGAGAAAATGAATCTCTTCAAACAGCAGCACAAAACAAGGCCAAAAGAACTAACTATATGAAAGCGAGAATAAATAAGACACAACAAAACATCAGATGTAGGTTATGTGTTGATAGAGACGAAACGAATGCAGCAAATTAACACAGAAAGACTAAAAGACTTGACACGACCTTATAATAATAATAAAAAAAAAGAGAGAACTTGCAGGATTGTGGACTTTGCCGTCCCGGCGGACCACAGATTAGAGTTAAAAGAATACGAAAAGAGAGATAAGTACCTCGACCTTGCTAGGGAATTGAAAAACTGTAGAACATGAAAGTGACGATTATACCAATAGTAATTAGTGCTCTTGGTACCGTCACCAAAAGATTGGTACAAGGACAGGAAGACTTAGAAATTACGAGACGGTTGGTTGATTGTTTGGGTTTTATGGCATTTCAAACTTTGGAGGTAATTTAAAGCTAAATCCATTTTATACAGTCAGTTCTATTTCACACAATTCAGTTTAGCATGAGTACACAGTTCAATTGTCAGAAATATTTCTAGTTCAAGCAATTCAGTCAAGTCAGACAATTCTAATTCAAACAATTCAGTTTAGTATGAGTATAGATTTTCTCCACACATTGTTAAATGTCAAAACACTTCTATATTAAACAATCCATTTTAGCGTAAGTACAGTTCCATTTCAAACAATTAAGTTTAGCATAAGTACGCAGTTTAAATGTAAGTACACAGTTAATTGTCAAAAACATTTCTATTTCAAGCTATTCAGTTTAGTCAAACAGTTCTAATTCAAACAATTCAGTTTAGCATTAGTAGGCAGTTTAGTTCTTTTTAACCCATAGATAGGACCTTTATCAGGTACAACCACTCCGGGTCAGAGTGGACCAGAGAGCGATGGCAATGAGGAGTTACTCCTCATTCTCTAAAGCTCCTGCATTACTGGAGTCTCACCATCAAACTGTTTTGCGTCATATCCAGAACACTCGTTGCGTGGGGTCTTACCCCACTGCACAAGTGCAGTTGGTGTATTCTACAGCCCCAGCCGACTGGGCAATACCCAGAGTTAATGTCAAAACAGTTTTATTTCAGATAATTCTGTTTAGCATAAGTATACAGTTTAGAGGTCAAAACAGTTCTATTTCGATCAATTCAGTTCAGCATAAGTATGCAGTTTAAATGTCAAAACAGTTCTATTTTAAACAATCCAATTTAGCATAAATACGCAGTTTAAATGCCAAAAACAGTTAACTCAAACCACGGTTTAATTCTGTTTAACCTATAGATAGGACCCTTATCAAGTACTACCACTCCGGGCCTGAATGGACCTGAGAGCGATGGCATTGAAGGGGTACTCCACATTCCCCAACGGTCCAGCATTACTGGAGCCTCGCCATTCGACTGTTTAGTGTCATAATCACGACATTCGTTGGTGGGGGTTACCCCTCTGCAGAGAAGCAGTCGGTGTATTCTAAAACCCCAGCCGACAAGGTAAGGCACGGGTGGAGACTGTCCAAACTACTGCATTGCTGAGATCGGCCAGAATACTTAGAAGAGTCCTGAGGACTTAGAGAAACTTGCTGTCACTCAAACACCAGTGGAAAACCATCAGCTAATGATGATGTGAAAAACTCTCGAGGAGTAATATAATAATCAGGAAAAAAGAAATTGTCTCATGTAGATTTGCTTTTCCTGTGGATCTTGCAAAAGAGCTGAAAAAGCCGTGGAACATGAAAATGACCGTGATGTCAATCGAATTGGTACTCTTAGAACAGTAATCAAAGGTCTATGTTATATATTCATCAATGAACGTACGAAACACTTCTTTATAATCTCTCATTTTATTCTCCAAAGGGGTCCACAGTTTGTTGTTAGTTTGAGAGATAGATTGCGAGACATATACTCAGAGAGGGGACTTCTTGTCCCATATCTTCTTCCGGGAGCCAAGGGGTGCCAACACCTGCACCCCCGTTCAAACCGTATCGTCAGAGACGACCTAACCCTCTGATCAGCTGCGTGTTCCTCGCTCGACTCCCGATTCTCTGCACTCTGTCCAAATCTGACCGCGTGGTTATCACGTGGTCTCCTTCCGGTTACACACCTGTTGGACCGGACTCCCCTGATGCGCTGTCATCCTCCTGTAAACTAATCCCAACGTGACAGCTTGTCAAAGCACACGGGGTCTCTTGGAACCAACCGAAAATCCATGTCATATGTTATATAACAGTCTGGAAAAGAAACTCGAGGAATTGAATATCAGAGGAAGGATAGAGACCAGTCTCTAGCACTATTCAGATCAGCTAAACTATTTGGAAGATTCCTGGGAACTTGAAGAAACTTACTTTCTCTCAGACGTCTGTGAAAAACCACCAGTTAAACAAAGCGTGAAAAACTTGCTTATAATAATAATAATAATAATAATAATAATAATAATATGCGACAAGACGCAACTGGGTGGGGATGGTGATCTATTGGGAATCGTGCAAGAAAGTGAAATTTACCGTACAACCAAATGGTATATACACAAAATAGAATCTGGAGAATGAGACGCATAAAGTTATCTGGGATTTTGAGATACAAACAGATCACCTACTCCCAGCTAGAAGACCAGGTCTAATAACAGTAAACAAAAATAGGAGATCCTGCCGACTAGTGGACTTTGCGGTCCCGCCCAACCACAGAGAAAAAAAACAATGGAAACGAAAAAAGAGACAAATAGAACTAAGAACGCTATAGAAAATAAAAGTAGCGGTGATACCAAATATAACTGGTGCACTCGGAATGATCTCCAAAGGCTTGGTAAGGGGATTGGAAGAGTTGGAAATCAGAGGAAGAACTGAGCCCATCCAAACTACAGCATTGTTACGATTGGCAAGAATACTAAAAAGAGTCTGGAAGACTTGAGTAAACTTGCTGCCACTCAAGCTCCTGTGGAAATCCATCAGCTCACGCTGATGTGAAAACTAACAAATGAGTAAAATAATAATGATAATAATAATAATCATGAAACCATCAATCACATAATAGGCGAATGCAGTAAATTAACACAGAAAGATTATAAGACTAGACACGACTGAATGGGCAAGGTGATCCACTGGAAATTATGCAAGAAATTGAAATTTGCCCATGCGAACAAATGGTACATACAAAACCGAACATCAGGCCTGGAGAATGACACACACAAACTCCTGTGGGATTTCGACATACAAACGGATCACTTAATCTTGGCCAGACGACCTGACCTTATAATAATCAACCACAAAAAAAAAGAGAACTTGCAAAATAGTGGACTTTGCTGTCCCGTCTGACCATAAAAGAAAGTGAAAAAAAGGGTAAGTACCTCGACCTTGCTAGGGAATTTTTAAAAAATGAAGCATGAAAGTGATGTTTATAGCAATTGTAATTGGTGTTCTTCGTACAGTCACCAAAGGATTAATAAAACGAACCGGAAGACTTGGAAATAACTGGACAGGTAGAGACTGTCTAAACTACTGCATTATTGAGATCGACCAGAATACTGAGAAGAGTCCTGGAAACTTGCTATCACTCAAATTCCAGTGAAACGCTGATTTGAAAAACTCTCTAGGAGCACATTTTAATAATAATAATAATAATGTGAAAGGTCACTTGTTAAAACTGGCGTGAAAAGCTCGCAAGGAGTGAAATAATAATGAACATGGTTACTTAGAAGACATCTAAAAAGGAAAAAGAATGTCTTATCATAGCAATCCAGACAGACGCAAGACTAAATATTTGCAAGCAGAAAAACTGCAAATACATTTAGCTTTAAATTATTTCAAAATACGGAACAATCTGCCCTAAAAGGAATACAAAAGTAGACAAGGGAGTAGCACCAGTGGTATGTTGGGAATTGTACAAATTCACAGATGTTGCCCCATAGCTCCGGCCTTGTACAAAGGTAAGTTTAGTAAATGATTACAAGCAAATAAGTGTCGATCCAGACGTAAATAACACTCGTCTTTTTTGACGGATACTATGCTCATGAATATATATTATATTGAAATTCTCTGTAGCTTTACTAAGTCTTTCATTTTCTTAGCGCTCACTGCCTTCATTTTGGCTGTTCAGGAAGATATCAACACAACATTCGCAGTGTTCAGAATCTCAAAGAGTTTACAGTCCAGTCAGCTGGGGCTGAAGAATACACTGATTGGATTTGATGATGAGGCTCCAGTCCTATCATCGCTGTTACTCCCAGGTCCACTTTCACTCAGAAGTGTTAGCACCTGATACGTTTACATCTATGGATCAAATAAAATTATTTAAAATTTAAATTGTGTACAAACAAACGCCTTATGTTGAATCGAATTGTTAGAAATAGAAATCTTTGACCTTTAAAGTATGTGTAAACAAATGAAAAATTATTAGTGATCAATACTTGGAACCAATTAACCATGTGCAAATAAAACTGTTTGAGTGAAATACTTGAAAACACTTAATTGTATGCAAAATAGAATTATTGGTATTACATACAAATACTTGGAAACATTTGACTGTGTTGAAATGAATGAATAGAATAATAAATTAATCAATAGAATAATTTGTATTAAATAGTATTACTTGAAACAACATCACTGTGTGCAAACAAATGATTAATATTAGATAGAAATATTTGTATTAGGTCGCAGTAATTAAAACCAGCTGACTGAGTAGAAATGATAGCAGTACATGTGGGCAAACAAATTTGTTCAAACTCTTTTAAAAGTAAGATTACCTACAAACTATTCACTTACAAATCATTTATGTATAACCATTTAACTGTGAGCAAACAAATGACTGTTGTTAGATTAAATTGTTAGTGTTGCATAGCAGTACATGAAACCCTTTAACTGTATTCAATCAAATGATTAAATGTAAACATTTGTGTTGGAAATACTTGTAACCATTTAACTGTGTGTGCAAAAACAAAGAAGAAAAACAAGAGCTCTGGTTTATTTAAAATGTTATCGACAAAATGTGTTTAAAATTATATATATATATATATATATATATATATATATATATATATATATATAAGCAGGATTTGTCATTAAATAATCTACTAGTGTTTATATGCTATAAAACCCAAACTAACAAACAAAGAGATTAAAAATATAAAGTTTTGTCAATGACTTACAGTCAAGGCACCGGTTTTTACTAAATGGCCGAAGTCATGTTTCAGTTGTGAGATGGGTAACCATTTTAGAACAATCGGTATCGTAAGTGTTCCAGATTAAGCAAAGCTTGGTAAATCCTATCTCTCTGATGAAATAAAACAAGAATTCTTCCAAGGGGTAGACGTGTCAGTACGATTGCTTGACTCTAATGAAACGCCTGGGGAAAAAAAGCCAGATACGAACTACACAAAGACTCTGCGTGTTTTTTGGAATAAATTTTGAAAGCAACACCCCATGAAATAGCTGATATACAGACACGTACTTCCCATCTCACAAACCATCCAACAAGGTATGCTGAGTACTATTGGAGGACTAGGAAGAAACTCATTAGCGACGTTCTCCTATGGATTCCAACACAGGAACACACCAGTGTTAGCCAAACAGCAAGGATTTACATTTATCAGCTCTGTGCGGACACTTAGTGCCGTCTAGATAGCCTGCCAAGAGCCATAACGATAGCAACAGATGGCGAGAGAGTGTCAAAGAATCTGTGCAATAAACACACCTTGATGAATATGATCACATCAATATGGCAGCCTATGAAAGCAGGGAAAAGGGTAGACATTATTTCTTTACATGCGCAGCTGTGGAATTTAAAAAGGCCTCCACATTTCACTGGCAGGAAAGAACATGGTTTAATTATGGGGGAAATAATCAAAAAACCAACGTCTTCGGATTTTAAAAATGTCTTTTCTCACACACTGATACATATATATATATATATATGTATATACTTCAAATATTATATGTATACAGCTTAAATATACACACTAAATGTTATACATATACAGCTTATATATATATATATATATATATATATATATTAATGTAGGGGTTAGGAATCGGAGATGAGAAAAAGAGAAAGAATGCTATTAATATTGTTACTTCCTGTCTGGGCCTATTCAAGTAGTTCCTGTTTATCTACCATCAGTGGGTTGTCTTTATCTATCAGCCCAGATTCCTCTAAAGTTATAGCCGTTTAGTGGCGCTGTAGTCAACTGGCCATGTTGTGTGGACCGGTCTCGTCTGCAGGCCCTGACTTCATCAGGCTCTATTAGTGTATGGGTTTAGAGAAAAGGGGCAATGTAGAGGGACGTGGGTTGTGGGAAGTATTAATTTAAGGGCTGGGAAAAAGAATATTGGTAGAGTCAGAAAGGAAAAGTTAAAAAAAGAAAGACGGGATAAGTTTAAAAACAACAGAAGGAAAAGGAAAGAGAATTGTATGAACAAACAGTGATATTAAGAAAAAGAAGACGTGACAGATATGAAGGAAGGAAGATAGGAGAGAAGGAAAAACTGAAGGAAAAAATATTGGAAAGGGGAAGATATCAAAGGAAGAGTCTCTGTCTCTGTCTCCCTCTGTCTCTGTCTCCTTCTCTCGTCATCTATTTATTCATTTATTTTCTGATCGGCAATGATCTAAGAGAAATGATCTGAATTTTTAATTGATTTCTCAAAATTGAATCGATTTTCGTACAAAACTCTTTTATTGGGATTATCGGCCAGAGTTGGTCACAAGATCAGAAAAAAAGCCTTTTTTTTTTCACCCACAATAATCATGATACAAAATGATAAAAGTCAAGGAAATATTTTTGGTATCTTTTAAAAGATACTGAATGTGTTTTTAAAAAAAAGGGCAAAAAGCTACATATGATTATATCTGAAGTAGTTTTCTTCTGATAGAAATGCTTTCACTAATTCCTGATCTCTGACAAACACTTTCTTCCAGAATTCCCTTTGCATTTGTCTAGTTAAATCATTCGCAACGCATTTCCATGATGCATATGACAGTTCTATCGCATCAGTATCACTTGTATTAATTTCTGACGACTTAAAATTCCTTCCTGATTTCAAATGTACTGAATATTTTAGAAAAAAAAAACTTTTGCAATTAAATAACTTGACAAATTCTCGTTCAAATGATCTCAAATTTTAAGAGCATGTGAAGAAATAACTCAAAATTCTTCATTTAATGTGTGATTGTTTTTTTTTTCTTTTCAGGTATCGAAATACAATTGGAAATTTTGGTTTGGTTGTGTTCTATGGCATATTAACTTTTGTGCCCTATTTAATTCCAAATCATGTTCATATATATATATATATATATATATATATATATATATATTGCACAAGAATGTTGAGAACAATACTGAACAAGTCCTGGCGTCAACACCCCACAAGACACCAACTATACGGCCACTTGCCTCCCATCACGAAAACTATACAAGTTAGACGAACCAGACACGCAGGACACTGCTGGAGAAGCAAGGACGAACTCATCAGTGATGTACTCCTATGGACCCCCGCATATGGCCAAGCAAAAGCAGGACGACCAGATCGAACATACATACAGCAGGTATGTGAGGATACGGGATGTAACCCTGAAGACCTGCCAAAAGCGATGAACGATAGGGAGAAGTAGCGAGAGAGGGTCAGGGATATCCGTGCTGGCGGCACGACATGATGATGATGATGATGATATATATATGATTTATAAGCGAGTAGGCAACATCATTTTTAAACAAACCAGAGAATTTGTTTGCACAAGGTTAAATGTTTTCAAGTATAGTAAATGATTGATCGGTTAGTCGGTTGGTTGGTTGGTTGGTTGGTTGTTTTTTTACGGCGGATAAACCATTTTCGGGTCACTTAACGCCGATTTAGATTTCAAACAATTCAGTTTAGTATGATTATAGTTTTTTCTACAAACAGTTAAATATCAAAACAATTCAGCTAAATGTCACACTAGTTCTCTTTCAAACAATTCAGTTTAGCACAAGTACAGTTCTATTTCAAACAATCCAGTTTAAAATTAGTACAGTTTTTTGGTTACACACTGTTAAATGTAAAAACAGTTCTATTTCAACCGATTCAATTTAGCGTAAATACACGGTTTAGTTCTATTTGTCCTATAAATAGGATCCTATTAGGTGCTACCACTTCGGGTCGCAGTAAACCTGGGAGTGGTGGCAATAATCGAGTTATTCCCATTCCCAAAAGCTCCAGCATTACCGGAACCTCACCATCAGATTGTTTAGTGTCATATGCAGGACACTCGTTTTGGAGACGCAGTCGATGTCTTCTTCTGACCAAGCCAACCGGGCAAAGTAAATGATTGAACTGTTCTAATTGATTGGACCATAACAGGTACAATCACTCCAAGTCAGAGTGGACATGAGAGTAATGGTAAAGAAGAGGTAATCTATATTCCCAAAACTCTACGACTGGAGCTTCACCATTAGCAGCAGTTTAATCTTATACCCAGGACACATTCACTGAGTAAAACGGCATTTAAACATGAAACAGAATATTTTAGTTGTTTCTACACATGCTGTTAAAATTTGAGATCATTTGAACAAGAATTAGTGAAGTTATTAGAGTACGAAATTGCATAATTTTTTTTTAACTGCTTCATATAAAATGATATTATTTTTTAAAAATCAAGAATGCATTTACAGTTTCCTCTTGTTAATAAACTTTGTTTTAATACGTGACCATTGACAATCGTTTTCATTCTGATTATACAGTACATATTTGCCTCACCAAGGCTGTAGAACCCAGTCTGCCCTTCAAGTGAATAACTGGATTCATACATTTCACAAGGGTATTAGTGCTATGTGAAATGCAATCAGTCTCGTCTAGGATTTGAACTCGTGTCACCGTGTCTATTTCCTATATATATATATATATATATATATATAATGGAATTAAATAACCCACATTATCAAAATAAGAGGTCATTATCAAAATAATCAACCCAATCTATCAGAAGGTCTGGACTATCTCTGAAGTTAATAACTTGAACACACACACACACACACACACACACACATATATATATATATATATATATATTGTATCCACAGACAGACTGTTTCGTTGTATCACAACTTTTCAGTGTGGCTAGAGACGCAAGTTGCTTCAAGCTGGGATTGAAACCCAACTAACTTTACACTAGACATGGCATCTAACCACTCAATGGATAATTTCGGTTCAAGAATATTTTTAGATAAGCACACCAATCATAATTGGTATCACCGTCACTTTCATCTTTCATAGTTTTTTCTTTATTATTATACTCCTCTAGAGTTTTTCACATGAGTATTAGCTGATGGGTTTTCACTGGAGTTTGAGTGACAGCAAGTCTCCTCAAGTCTCCCGGACTCGTCTCAGGATTCTGGCCGTCCTCAGCAATGCTGTCGTTTGGATAGTCTCCACCCGTCCGCTAACTTCCAAGTCCTCCAGGCCCTTTAATAATCCTTTAGTTATTGTGCCTAACGCACCAATCACAATTGGCACAATTGTTACTTTCATGTTCCACAGTTTTTTCAATTCTCTAGCAAGGTCGAGGTACTTATCCTTCTTTTCACTTTCCTTCAGATTTATTCTGTGGTCCGCCGGGACAGCAAAGTCAACAATTTTGCAGATTCTCTTTCTTTTGTTGATTATTATGAGGTCTGGTCTTCTGGCCGGGATTAGGTGATCCGCTGGTATGTTAAAGTCCCATAGGAGTTTATGCGAGTCATTTTCTAGGACAGGCGCCGGGTTGTGCATATAGCATTTGTTTGTATGGTCGAATTGAAATTTCCTGCACATTTCCCAGTGGATCACCTTACCGACCCAGTCGTGTCTCGCCTTGTACTCCTTCTGTGCTAATTTATTGCATTTGCTTATAATGTGATTGATCGTTTCGTCTCTGTCACCGCGTAGCCTACATTTACTGTTTTGTTGTGTCTTATCTATTCTTGCTTTGATATGATTCGTTCTTATGGCATTGTCCTGTGCTGCTATTAGGAGGGATTCCGTTTCTCTCTTAAGGTTTCCTTTTCTTAGTCAGGTCCAGGTTTTCTGATGTGAGATGTTGTTTATTAGACGCTTAAAGCGACCATAGAGTTATTATTATTATTATTATTATTATTATTAGCAGCAGCAGCAGCAGCAGCAAATAAACTAATAACATATAAATCAATTAATATGGCCAGTGAACAGTCCGAATCTGAATCAAACAGAAATAGAAGGGTCACTATGGCGTAGTGGTTAACGTACTGGACTACGAATTAGTAGTAAGCATGCCCCAGTCGTTCTATTAAGTTAATTTTCATACAAATACCCTTGGAAAAGATATGAACTCCCTAATCTCTTTTAGCTGTAGGTTAAATAGTACCGTTACTGTTCTTCTACAAAGTTGATTCTGGCATTAAATAACCCCATGAAGGTTTATATGCTATTAAACATAGAAAATCAAACCAATCAAACTGTTCCATCAAGTTGGAATTTTTACAAAGATGATCTATGAAAAGGAAAGTTAGAACCGCATAGATACAGATTTTTTTTTCATTAGTGAAATCCATGCCAAAAATCATTGAGGCTGTCATAAAAACTAAAGGAGGGGCTAATGTTTTTTAACAAATTCTACGATTTTCCTGTTTATTTGGTTATTAATATTTATTATTTTTCCTTTATCTTTGCTTCCCCAGCAGTGTCCAGCAACTTCTGCTCGTCTTTTTTTTAAGTTTGCAAGTTGGGAGTTAAGTTGCCGTACAACTGCTTGGGAATATTTCTATAGATTAATGAAGTTCATGCCTGAAAGAATTAAGACTGTCATAAAAGCTCGAAGAGTAGCAATGAAGCATAAATTATATATATATATATATATATATATATATATATTGTCAATGACTTCTATAATTTTTTCCTCAATATCACGTCATTTCATAATATTTTCTAGTGCATGGTATGTGAAAAAGATACCATTAATTTGAATGATTTAATCTAGTTTATTTAAGAAACTTTTTATGAAGCCAGAATGTTAAGCTGTTAAACAGAAATGTTTAGTTTCTTATCTGCGACTGATTTATTTACTGATAAATAAAATAAAACACGTAAACATTGTGTAAGAGTGCTAATTCCATAATTTCTACCAGAGGCAGAGGGTATTTGCTATGTCTGTTGACACAGTTCGAGTATGGTGAAAGGTTTTCGGCCCGGCCAGGAAGGGAATTAACAAAAGTCATAAAACATCCATAATATTTTACATATTCCTTCGGCAGTTCAACCCCTGTACTCTTTACCCAAGCCAAGTGAACAAGATGTAAAATATTAAAGTTATAATCCAGTCCAGAACAAAAAAGAAAAGCTAGACTGAAGATTTGACACTTTGTTCCCAATCAATTGTATATTCTAGGTGATAATTCTTCTTTTAGAAGATTAACCGTAAATCTTAATTTCTGTAACGCAACCGAAGAATAAACAAACTTTATTTACACTGGTTATACTTTTTAAATTGGTCTCCGTTTCAATCGTTGAGGTTGACTAAATCATTAGAGACATGACTTTCTCACTGAACTAATTCAGTTGAAGGCGGAGATACAACCAACATCGTTAACATAACTTCTGCGAACCTTTTAATATAACGTCGGCGTAGAGAACGTTTGTAGAGTCCCTCCAATTCATGCAGGGGCTTGGTTTGTTACAAACACCCTCATATATATATATATATATATAGACACAAATATGATTTTACAATAAAAAAAGCAAAAACCCAATGCATCATAACACATTCTGAACACATATTGGACCTAAAAATCAAACAAGAACGTGCCAAAAATAATCTGAAATGTAAAATAAAAAAAATAAAAAAGTAGCTGTAGCTTACAAAAACAACTCAAAACACAGTAATCCTCGCTAAGAATGAAAAAAAAAAGAAAGAATCACTTTCCAAGAATAAAGCAAAATTCTAAATGAACGATTAGAACTTATATGCAAATACAGAGGTGAAAACAAATTCTTGCTAAACCACCTGAAAACTAATACTTCCAAAGACTAATCAAACTAAATGACAAATAATGATACTTCTACTACTTCTTCTACAACTACTACTACTAATAATAATAATAATAATAATAATAATAATAATAATAATAACAGTAGATAATAATTATCAGAGAGAATAGAGTAAATAAATTGACAAATCACCAAATTAATAAAACATAACCCCAGAAATAAAGGAGACCTCTAAGTCTGATGATCATGTGGACGAGAAACCGACGTAAGTAAAACAGCTGATCATTTTTCTGTAAACAGGAGCAACGTCTGCTGAGACTTAACATTATTTCGATTTAGTCTTCAAAACAATTTTTTACTTTACCCGACATCCGGTTAGCTAGCTTACAAAATTTCATTCTTTTACTATCATTATGAATAAAAACTCGATGCTAATATGCCAGAACAGGTACAAACCCTGAGAAATATTAGAAATGTGAACTCTTGAAGTTTGTTACTTAATGTTTCACTGCTGAGCGTTAGCCATTGAAATGTTTTTAAGACTAGCAAATTTGTAATTGCTACACAGACAGCTTTTCGTGTGATTATTTAATGTTATGTCGGAATGATGCTGTTCTAAATAGAAAATCGATACTGCTATTGGTTGAAAAATTCAGAGCCACAGGTTCCTCAATTAAAAAAAAAACACTTGGAAGAATTAAAAGATGCAATTCAACCGAAAGTGGCAGAAATACTGCCAGACATTATTCTTAATCTCTTTGTTAATCTTCAAAAACATGATCGTTCGAATGCATGATCGTAAATAATCATATCTGAAGAGAATGGTAAGATATTAAAAAGATGGAGCTACCAGTGGCAATTGTCTATGCGCCACACAGTTAACAATTTAAAATATGGCGGCTTTTCTGTCGCATCTTGAATAAAAAGGTTTATGCAAAATTAATCTTTTTCTTTTGGGTTCCAATTCTGCTTGCATTCAAATATAGCAATGTAAAGAAGCTGAAAAGTTCTTGACCCAAATAAAAGATAATAATCTTTTTAAAAACTTTTATTGTTTTTTCTTTTTCTTTTTCAGAGGTTAAATAAAACTTTCGAAAAAAATGTAAAATGAGTTGAACTGGTAGATGAATATGAGAAATAGTGTACGCTTCATGGCTCTATGTCATTCCCTTCTTGGTTGGACAGAGAACTTTTCAACACCTATCGTTAATACTGATTTACTCCACTAAAACGCACAGAACATATATCATGTCTACGAATGATGTACATTTAATATATATTTCTAATCTACCGAGAATTGCGGCGTTTAAGTCAACTTTTTAAGACAGAAAAAAATCTCTTCAAAACTAAGAGTTGACTCATACGACAGGGCTAAAAACCAAGACTTTACCAAAGATTACTCAGCCAGTGGAACAGTACTCCTCACAATCGATATACACCACTTACTGTAACTCCAGCAGACTGTCACGAACATTTACAATTTAAACTCGTATTTTGTGAACATATTTAAGAGATTAATATAGAATTATGAAAGTGTAAAGGAAATTAAGTATTATATTAATGCTATATCACACG
Organism: Sepioteuthis lessoniana; assembly: GCA_963585895.1. Lineage (NCBI taxonomy): Eukaryota > Metazoa > Mollusca > Cephalopoda > Myopsida > Loliginidae > Sepioteuthis > Sepioteuthis lessoniana. The sequence goes on from OY757916.1 coordinate 57,529,378, forward strand.
CCGTTTCAAACAGCTTGTGCTCTGAATATAAACACCAAACCTCGGTGACCAATCAGACAACTACGGTACGCTATCTGCATATTTACATGATAGTGCAATTGACGGTGAATTCATTTAAATATAACCTCAAATGTGAAAGATTTGCATGTTTCATATATGATTGACGTAATTCTGATTTTAGAAAAAAATATCTACCATACACTACAGGAGAAAAAACAGTTAAATTAGACATTATAAAGTTTATAGAATATACAGACATGGGCATTATAACTATTTATATGGCACATCTTCGATAAAAGTTGCTGCTGGTTATCATAGCCTATCCTCATTAACACTGACTTGGTAAGTTTTTGGCCAACCAGTATCCGACTGTGTGTTTCAGAGTCGACCAATACCGCGGGTGTAGGTCTGACACAGAATTTTGGGCAAAAATCTTAGGATCGACTAATATGCCAGATCGACTTGTACGCTGTAATTTATAGTAACTAAGATATTAACATTTACGATACACAGTTTTGTAGATAAATATTTAAGACGGCAACTTAAGATTGCAATGCATCGAAAAAGGTCTCTGTTCACAACTTCGTAAACAGAAATTTCAAGACTGTGTGATTTGTTTTGGTTATTAGAATTTTTCAATTGTTGCAGTTTGTAAGGAATCATTTTAAACTGCTCGCCCAAAATGATCCAAACATTCTTGTGTGATATTTATAAGTCTTGACGTGTCCTTCTTACGGAATTCTGTAGGCTCTGTAACTATCTAGCTCGAACACGCTTTTTGGATGCCGATGGTCTTAGAGGAAGTCATCTTGGCGTAGTGGCTAACGTGCTGGACTGAACGTATTATTAAACGAGTTCTAATACGTTCACTTTCAGACAAATACCCTTAGGAAAAATATTGAACCCCTTGATCCCCCAAGCTATAGGTAATACCCACCAACGAGTGTCCTGGGTATGACATGAAACTGAATCTGATGGTGAGATTCCAGTCTTGAATGCAGAACCGTTAAATTCTTTTACCAAGGATGGCTTTGACACTGAAGAACCCGCGTAAACCAAAAAATAAAAAATAAAAAATAAAGCCAAACAAAAGTAAAAAGAATTTTTACTCAGAAATTTTATTGTTTCAAATTTCTTAGATTAATCATAATTGAATTGCATCGTCAACAGTGATTTTACGATACATATTCCAAAATACCGTAACACGCCAGTAACAGAATTCATCTTGCTTAATCCAGGCGAATCAAATGTCTTCTCAAGGGTCATAGTTTCTGGCACCTGGTCAGATAATGAAATAACTGGTGCTTAATCATGGAAATTTGATTGTAATATTGAGATTGGGGGGCATGCAAAGAAGAGTGACAAAAATAATAAAAAGAGTAAAAGATTACAGTTACATGGAGATACGGAAGAAATTTTCCACCTGTCGTCGGGCAGACCATCTAGCATTCCTGCCGGGTAGTTATAATTGTCCTTTGAATACTTGTTCTCTTAGGTCCATTCCCACCAGACTTTACCTTCTTTGTAGGGCTGAGGTGATTGCTCGGCGTCAGAGGAATGCCATTCGGGAAATATCGTAGGGAGGGCAGTATGTTTTGCACCTGTGACTCATAAGTCTCGATACGTGCATGGCCCCCACTATAAAAATGGCTTTCTGCCGTATTCTACCTTGGTGTGAGGTCAGATACATACTGATAAGGAAAAAATTAGGATTAACAATTTTACTAAAAGAAGAATCAGTGATGTTCTAATTGAAACTTTCAAAATAATTAATTTGTAATTATGGCACACATTTTTTTTAATATTTTGCCTCAAACTGGAAATTTATTGTCAAAACAGGTTTCAAACTCTAAACTACTAACCAACTGGATTTTTTTGCTAATAGAGTAATATATTTTCAGAACAAATTAACTAATCAGATAAAAAAAAACAAAACAATAGCATAAACAAATTAAGATTAAATTGGATATTTTCAGAAAAAATGGTAAGAAAAAGATTCTAAGAGGATTATTCTTGGAACTATGGGAAGATTACTAAACGAAATTTGATCTGTATGTAGATATTGTATTAATAGTGTACATATTCTGCGCAAAGTTTTTTTTTTTTAGTTTTTTCAAAAGACAGTAAAGCAAAGTTGTCCAAAGAGACATAACGAACAATTACTAACAATAATAATAATAATACACTTGGACTCGCTCAAAGCAAAGCTCAAAAAGTACTGAATTGGAAAACGCCTGGCCATGACGGCTTACATGTGTTCTGGTTTAAAAAATTCACTTCCTTCAATGACAAACAGGATCTTGAACTGAGAAGATACTTAAAAGAAACAAACAAACCCAAACGGATGACTAAAGTAAAGACCCCCCCCCCATCCAAAAAAAAGTAAAACAAGTAGGAACCCCCCCCCGGCAACTATAGACCCATAACCTGATGTGGAAAGTTCAAACAGCAAATATTAGGGAAAGGATATATTACTCGCTAGTATGCTGCGGTATGTTTCCAGAATAACAGAAAGTATTCCACAAAGGAACAAAGGAATACGTGATCTATTCAATATCGATCAACTCGTCCTCAAAGAGAGCAAAACGAGACGGAAAAATGCAGCTATGGCGTGGATTGACTATAAAAAAGCCTACGACATGGTACCGTAAAGCTGGATAATAGTCAGAATCAAAATGTACAAAATCATAAATTTCATCACGGAGGCCTGTGGTACTATAGCTTCACGACACCTAGTTTGCCGCTGGTTTCGTGATTACCACATGTGTCGACTGGTCTTTCTCTGTTTCTTTCCACGCCCACGTTGCTTTCAGATCCGAGGAAAGAGAAGATGGTTGAGGTCCAGTCGATGAAGGTTGGAATTCGTGTTGGAGAGATGAAAAAGTTGCCAAGCAAATTTTAAAAATGACAAAAATAAGGCGTTTGTTATAAACAGTAACAAACGTTTATTTACACAGTTGTTTAGATAATTTTTAGTCAAACACCACAAACTGGGAGTGAAAGTAGTTGACTGGCGGAGTTTTAACTGCAATTAGGCAGTGCAATGGCAACGGATTTGGTTCTTTTAGCGGCGAATTCCTGAACCAACTCAATTTTTCGCTTTGGGTGTCCTCCATTTATGGGCCCGAATCCCGAATAATCAGTTTCTGATTGGTCAGCCAATGGGGACTGCCGACCAATGGCTATCATCGTAACAATCCCCCCGGTTTGCCCCTGATTGGTTTAGACAATCGGCCAATCAGCCACAGTCATTGGGAGGGGCCACAAGGAGCAGTCTCGTGGTTAGCTGACCAATGATTTAGTGATTCAAGGCCTTGTGCCAAACTTGGTGACACCAACCCAAATTGTCCGCTATTTTAAAAATACATCTTTTTGTTTAAAGTTTGAAATCCGATGGCTGTCTTGACAGCTTTTTGCAGTTGTGCGGATGTTTATTTTTTGGTGACAGATTTATAGGTCAACAAGCCCTGATCGGATCTCAAACTTTTTCGTACTTAATCACTTGATATTTATTTTATACACGGTTCTCAAAAAATACTTGGACACCCAAAAATGAATTTATTTTTAATAAAATACTTATTATCATGATTTAATAAAAATAATTAATTTCCTTTAATTAATTTCGCCAGCCAACTCCTTGACACTTAAATGAAAGTGTCATAGGCCATGAAAAACAGAAAAGTGAAATTGAAGGAAAAACTTCAGTTGAGGCGAAAATCTAGAGAGGTATCTTCCAGGAAGATGCGATTTCACCATTACTATTTGTAATAGCAATTATGCCACTCGATCACTGCAGGTGACAAGTTTATGAAATAGCAAGAAAAGATAAACTATGTTATATACGAGGACGACATCAATCTGTTTCAAAAAATGAAAAAGAACTAGAGATACTAATACGAACAATAAGAATATACAGTCAGGATATAAGAATGGAATTTACCATTGTGCCATGCTAATAAGGAGAAGTAGAAAACAACAAATAACTGAAGGAATAGAACTACCAAATTAAGAAAAAATCAGAACACTTAGAGAATACTAACAAGTATTTAGGGATATTGGAAGTAGACACCATCAAACAAGAAGATATGAACGAAAAAATGTTTTAAGATATCCCAGGAGAACGAGAAAACTACTTGAAACTAAACTATAGAGCAGAAATCTCATCAAAAACATCTGGGTTTTCCCCTTTGTAAGATACTCGGGACCATTCTTGAAGTGGACGAGGGAAGAACTTAAACAAATGAACCAGAGAACAAGAAAACTCATGACGATGTATAAGGTCTTATATCCCAGAGATGATGTTGACAGACTCTGTGTGTCGAGAAAAGAAGAAGGAAGAGGTCTTACTAGGATTGAACATAGCGTTGATGCATCGATAAAACGATTCAAAGACTACATAAAAAAAGATGGAGGAAGACTGATTACAGTCACCAGAAACAATAAAGACAGTACGAGGATCAACAGAATAAAAATAACTAGAAAACAAAACTGTGAATAGAAACAACTGTATGGACACTTCAAGCAACAAACAAATGAAATCTCACATGAGAAAAGTTGGACGTGGCTAAGAAAGGGAAATCTTAAGAAAGAAACTGAATCTCTTCTTATAGCAACACAAAACAACGCCATAAAGACCAATTATATCAAAGCAAGAATAGAATAGACATAACTAAGAACTGAAGATTCTAATACGAACAATAAGAATATACAGTCAGGATATAAGAATGGAATTTCGCATTGAAAAATGTGCCATGCTAATAAAGAGAAGCGGGAAACAACAAATAACTTAAGTAATAGAACTACCAAATCAAGAAAAGATCAAAACGCTTAGCGAAAAGGAAACTTACAAGTATTTGGGAATATTGAAAGTAGACACCATCAAACAAGAAGAGGTGAAAGAAAAAATTAAAAAAAAGATATCACAGGAAAGCGAGAAAACTACTTAAAAATAAACTATAGAGTAGAAATCTCACCAAAAATACCTGGATATTAGACTGTCTCAAAATGTACAAGATAGGTGATGCATTCAATAAGTCTCCAGACCTTTTTTATACAGGCATTTGATATTGTTGTAGACTCTTGAAAATTCACTATGTTATTGCTATACATCTTATAAGATGACTGACCAATTTTTATGATTTCTGATTTAAAAGAACAGCTACAGCAGCAATTAGAATACACCATACTAAAGTCTGATTGTCACAGCTGGTGAATTTCAAAAATGCAATCTGGACATGAGGACACTTTAGAAGAAGGATATGCAATAAGATTCTGTTTTAAGCTCGGGAAAATGCCACAGAAACGTATGGAATGCTTCAGACCGCTTTTCGACTATCTTGCATGAATCGAGCATCAGTTTTTGAGGGGCATAAGAGATTCAAGAAAGGCACAGAGTCTGTGAGGGATGATGAGAGGTGTGGGAGGAGTAAGGAAGTCAATACCCCAGAGTTGATTGGCCAAAGGGTTAGGGTTAGGGTTACTATATTGAAGTTTTAAGGGAGTTCAGGAAGAGATTCCGTCGGAAGAGGCCAGCTCTCTTGAAATCGGGTCAGTGGCATTTCCACCAGGACAATACACCAGTCCACAAATCCATCCTTGTCGCAGACTATTTGACCAAGATGGACATCAAGACAGTTCCTCGCCCTCCCTATAGTCCAGACGTTGGTCCCTGTGACTTTTGCTTATTGCCTAAGCTCACAGGCTGTCGTTATGAAAGAGGCTGTGACAAAGGTCATTGACACGCTCACACAAGAGGACTTCCATAGGGCGTTCCAGAGGTTGTTGGAACGGTACAACAAGTGCATTACAGTGGGAGGAGATTACTTCGAAGGGGACTAGAGTTTCATGTGTGTACTATCAATAGAAGTGCCCATACGAAAAAATGTCTGGAAACTTATTTAATGATTCTCGTATATGACAAAGTCATAAATTTCCCTTAGAATGAGACACGAAAACTTCTCTGGGATTTTGAGATACAAACTGATCACCTAATCTCGGCCTAACGACCAGTTCTTTTTGAACTGCAATAATGCCTTGCACTCTAACTGACAATGAAACACCTGATGCAGCAAAAAGCTAATTGTTTCTATACAAAACAGTGATGTAAGTCAGTATCTTGAATAGTTTTTAAATACATTTTTTAAACTATTTCTCCGGTGAAAATCCTGTCAATGTAGTAATTTACAAAGGTATTTTGCTTAAATGTGGCACAAAGCCGCATAAGGAAATATTGTCTATGTAATTATAAGAGCTAATTATATCTTTGTGTATTAGTTTAATAATCCCTTTCTATGAACATTTGAGTTGATATTTTTATTGAAGTGGAAAAACTTATATTCTTTCTAATAATTTCTGATTCAGTTATCACAAATTCCGCAAAATTAGACCATAACAGAGCAAAAATGTTATAAATTGATTTAAAAGCAAACTTGCCATGACGGAAACAAAGTTTTTGTTCAATAAATTGTATCTGTGTTATAAGGATTTATCGAAATAGATATGATTAAAATAATTTGAAATATATTTCTATCTCATTGCAAAAAAAGTGATATAAAGGGATAAAAGGAAAAATGTAAGCTGTATTTGATGAACTACCAGTACAGCCATTAGACAATTATATCATTTCATGCCTAGAGGCGAGGGAACCAGATCCATTGTATATTTATATAGACATTTTTTGTGAAGTTATTTCTTGAGATTTTTTTGCACTTGTTGTTTATATGATACTCCCATCTAATAGAGATAGTTTCCAAATAGTTGTATGATTTCATGTATTTCTATTTAATACTAATAATTAAATTGTTTCTTGTAATTATTTCTATTCAGTAGTCATTTGCTTGCACGCAGTTATATAGTATCAATTAATTAATGAAAACCCTTCGTAAACAATTATAGGTTCAAGCAAGTATTCTAAATACAAATAATTTACAATTCATGGCATCAAGTATTTCTATTCAATACGAATAATAAGAAAAACAGATCTATTTGAGCCATAGATGGGGCGCAAACAGCTACTACCACTCCAGGTTAGGGTGGAGCCGGGAATAATGGCAATAAAGAGGTAATCCATACTCCTCAGAGCGCCAGAAGCGGGGTTTCACCACTGGATGAAGTTACGCGTCATATCTACGACAGATCTTTTTTTATCTTTTTTTTTTTTTTGCTAAGTTGGTCTTATCCCTCTATAGAGGATAAGGATAAGGTCGGCAAATTCTAAACCCCACGGACTAGATTATCTTTGGATTGTATAACTTTCTTTAGTTTAGAAGAAAATTGACTTTTTATAAAGAAAATTGTTCGAAGTGTACTTGTATATATATATATATATATATATATATATATATATATATATATATATCGACTGAATGCAGCAACGCAGTAGTGTATGTACCATCATAAAACTTGGATGTGGAAATTAGAAATTAAAAGAAAGAAAAATACATTAGGCTTTCTCTCGTCTGAGTCTCAGTAATAAGCTGCTCTTAAGCGAATAACTAAAGTGATTTCTAAAAAGTCTATAATAAACACAGAAAAAGAGTTCCATATTATCTAGTTTCCTTAATTAATCAATTATCACTTCATTATCATACACACAAATGAAAACTCTTTGTTTTAAGTAAATTATAAAATGACATTAACAACTTTGCAAGTCGTCATCTTGCCCAGTTGCGGTTGAAATGAAAAATTCATTAGGTAATAAGAACTGAAGAAACTCACTTTTCAGATCAGAGAGAAGCGTTGTTATGTGTGAGAGAGAGAAAAAAACAACAGAAAGAGAGATTGAAAGGGGTGAAAAAAGAAAGACATAGAAACGGAAAGAAAACATATGCTCTTTCGTGTTTTGAGGTCTTACATAGAAAAACAGGGATACACGTTGATGGGTCGGTGGTGAGGCAGACTTTGTGACAGTAATTAATTTTATGTTTCAAGAAAATTAGTCAACGCTAATTATACTGATAAAATGCCCGAAAGAAAAGACAAAAGTGCGCATTTATTTTTCTTTTATATTTTTCTGTTTTTTTATTTAATTCACTGCATATAATTTTGGATTGCAATTAATAAAATCTCTTTAGTCTTTCAAAACGCCATCTTGAATCTTTTTTCTTTTTTTTTCTTTTTTTTTTAAATTTTATTTTAGAGATTATTTTTTTCTTTGACGAATTTTAAAGAAATTCCTATGAGTTATGCAAATGAATGCTTCTGTTCTGAGATTTGTAATTAACATCAGAAAATTATTTTACACTTAACAAGAATGGCATATCGCTCATTGTATGAGAGGGAGGGGCACCTCGTATTGTTTAATTGTTCGCGAGCGAAGCTAACAGATCATAACAAGTAAGTTCGATTCTCACTGGGTGCTTTATACTTGTGGTCATTTGCCCAAGTAAGTTCAAGTTAATAAATAACAATAACATATTATTCATTGTGCAATTGGGCAGCTGGTGCTATGTAATGGTTATCGAGCACGTAATTTTAAGTAAATACGATTCTCACTGGGTAGTTTATACTTCTGGCCATTAGCAAAACCAAGTTTAGCTTAATAAATGACGAGAACGGCATATTATCAATCAAATGTGTTATTCTTTCTCTCTCTCTCTCTCTCTCACACACACACAGACGCGCGTCCATGGTGTAATTGCTACGGTGTTCAGAAATGGATATAGAGACTAGAGTTCAAATCTGAGATACAGGTGTTATAATTTTACACAGCACTAAAATCCTTGGGAAAAGTATGCATCCAACTAATCCCCTTCCAGATTGAGGTAAATTGTAGGGCAGACTAGGCGCTTTAACTTTTAAACTTGTGTCAAATGCTGCTCGTGCGGAAGGGCTCGGTATATATATATATATATATATATATATATATATATATATATATATATATATATATATATATATATTAGGGTAGGTCGATTTTGGAACTGTAAAAAGAATAACGCGGTGAAAGTTGCAAAATAACATCAGAAATTACCCCACGAAATATTTTTTTCCAAAATTTTGTATTTTTTTTTGCGAAATCGCATTTAAAGACATAATATTTTGTGATTTTAGTCGTGATATCGGTGATGCTGGAAACCTGTATCCATAAAATTAAAACTGAGACTGAAGGAAAATTAAATAATAAAATTTATTAAGTAATTGATAGTTTTAAGTTTATTATCCATTTTCATATTATGTTTAATTAAATGACCAAAAACAAAAATAAAATACATTAAAATATATAGTTTAAAATACAAATAACGACTTACTAAACCTCGTTTTATTTACTGGATATTTTTTCGGCTTTCACCGGTGGTAAATATCTCTCCGGAGTTCTTCGGTTTGTTTATGTTTTTTACCCTTATAATTAACGTAAATATATATATTTCGCAGAGTAGACATACTATTAAAATATTTAAACATTTTATAATTATTGTAATTTATTTATATTTTAAAATTTAGTGTTTTTTTAAGTGAAAAGTCGGTTTACGAGTTAATTTTGGAACTAAACAGTACAATACTGTGGTTTGGTAAGTAAACATTATTACTTTTTTTAATGAATTTCGAAATTTATTTACAATTTTTTTAAAACATCTTCGTGTATTTTCAGACAATGCATATATATTCTTTTAACAGATATTTTGATTAAAAAATGGCAGGAAAAGACACTGGAGTTTCGACTCGAAGTAAAGGTGCAATTAAATTTTCAGATTTACCATCACCATTGGATAAAACTGAGCCATGAACTTTCGATACAACTATTTTTTAATGAACACTTATCCCCACCTTTCTTGTTTCGGTATTTCTAAATTAATAGCAAAGGACGTGATAGATATTTGGAAGGCTGTCAACCCTCGTTTGCCTTTGTTAAAGGAAATTAGTGTTGTCAACAAGGTGAAAATTCTCTGCTTTCAGAAGGCAAAGCAAATAAGTAGGAAACATTTACCTGCAGCCCAAATAAAATTCTGGAAGGAAAAGTTGGATACATTTTTTGATATATCATCATGTTCGTGCAACCTGCCAATTTTTAGTTGTGACAAAATTAATGTCATAGGCACCGAAGAAAATTGCCAGACTAAGCACATCATCTGCACTTGTCCTCTGACAAAAAAGCCAACAAAAAAGTATGAAGATATCCCCACCAATAGCTTCAACATTATATGTTCAGGGTGATTCTTCCCATTCTTACTCATCTTTTCCAGGTGATGAAACAGAGGATTATAAACTGCTAGATAGTCCTCTCCAAGTGCCTTATAACCTCACAAAAATTCCAAGGTATACTCTTGAGTTAGTTAGGGGTGATATATTTTCTAATCTTGGAGCCAGCCTTGCCCATGCCTTGCTCTTGGATTTGAGGGCTATTGGCCTTTTTATCCCTAATATAGATATAAAGAATATCTATATGGATAAATGTAAAATAGAGCAAAGGCTAAAGTGAAAACAAATGCCTATGAAAAGCATAATGAAAATTTGGAGAATCTTCTTTGTATAGGAGTTGATGGGAGGACAGACAAAGACACACTACACTACAAGGAATCAGTGGTGGAAAATGGAAGTAAAATTCTGAAAAAAGCCGAAGGACCTAATGCCAC
>OY757916.1:57544948-57564948 GCA_963585895.1 Sepioteuthis lessoniana
GTAGTATGAAAAACATTCTGTTTTACGTTGTTGATATATGAAATATGTATTTGTTTGATTTGGTTTGGTGTTATGGCATATCAACCATTGTAGCTTATTTAATGCCAAATCCATTTTTATGAATAGTTCAATTTCAGTTAAATGTAAAACAGTTCTATTTCTAAAAATTCAGTTTAGCATAAATACACTGTGCAGTTCTATTCAACCCAAAGATAGGACCCTATCACGTGCTACAACTCCGGGCCAGAGTGGACCTGGGAGCAATGGCAAGAAAGGGGTACTCCACATTCCTAAAAGCTCCAGCATTACTGGAGCGTTAACATCAGATTGTTTAGTGCCATATCCAGAACACTTGTTGGTGAGGGTCTTACTCCTCTGCAGAGATGCATTCGGTGTATTTTACAGCCCCAGCCGACTTGGCTATGAAATACGTCTACAACTGTTTCTGTATATTTTTGTAAATGATAGAATAAACTCATTTTGTTGAATATTTTTAAAAAGTTATGGTTCAATATAGAATATATGAAAAAATGCATCCTACCCGAAAGCCATGCGGTCAAAGGTTTATGCATAAATACGTAACCTGTCCTTAGATATAAATGATTAAGATATGTGATTGATAAACTAGAATCTTGCATAGCAAGACTATCAGTCTTAAGAATTGTTGGTGGGGCGGATTTAGATGCAAAAGTGGTGGGAAAAATCTGTGAACGTTAATAAGAGTAAGAACGTTGATAACAGTAGGACATCTGCAGCAGCCGATACAAGATTCAAGCCCATAAAATAAAAGAAACTAGGGAAGTTTAACTGAGTTTAAATTTAGAAATATCTAAGGCGTAAATAGGCATTTTTCTGTGACGCACTAAATATTGTTCTTAACTGGAAGAATACCATGTCGCATCTGTGACAGGTGCACATGATAGTCAACCTCGGGTTTTATATAGCCGCATTATACTATACATGAAAATTTCAAATACAAATACTTAACAATGTTTGACTCGGAGGACCGATTTGAGTGTTATGATCGGCAGGTATTCTTTTGATAGCTAACATGGTGAAGCCGACCGGCATTCTGCGAATGTTGAAAGTTCTAATTTTAGGTACACTAACAAAGACCAAGTTAACTATACCTCTGAAAGATACCAACGGAAAAAATGGACGAGAGAAGACAACGAAAATGTAATTTCCAGGCATTTTAAAAGAAACCCTATTCAAAGGGGTGATAGAAAGAAATTGGGCAAAATTGGCTAAATATAAAAAAGACTCGGTCACTAAACTAGAATGATTTTAAAGAAAGGTTTGTTGTCTTATCTCGAAATACCAGAAATATTTGGAAAGGTAAGTTATGAAGAATGTGTAAAAGAGTCCCCAAAAGGAACAGAAAATATATTGAAAACCAAAAGATTACGGGGCCCATCACCACAACATCAATGTTGACATTGTTAAAAGAAAGAAACAATGAAGAGTTTATTTTAAAAATCATCACTGAAAAGAAAACTACATTACCATCCCAAAAGAATCAGGACAGGAAAAAAGTCAAAGTAGAAACTAAAAAAATAAATAAATGATTAAAAAGCACCCCAACGGACAACTTCACTGAAATAAACGATTTAATTTATGCCGGAACCAAACTAATCAGTGATAAAATTAACATTCCTTCAAGGGACCCAAAAAAGAATACAAAATCGAGAGGGGAAATGAACCTAGAAAGACAAATAAAGAAACGGAGAAAAAAAAGTTAAAGTACAAAGGAAGGAAAATACATAAAAAGCCAATGAAATAGAAAAACCGAAGAACCAACAGCTGAGAAATCTGACAATACAACAAAATAAATAAATAGATAAAAATATATTAGCGAAAGAAGAGATACTCAATAGATAACCGGACAGAATTAAGTAATACGAACAAAACAGAACCTTCAAAGGAATAAAATAGTAATAATAATAACTGGCTCAAAAGGGAATCATGACGAGACACTGAGTGTAAAAGGTGATCCGCTGGGAATTGTGCAAAAGATTAAAATTTGACCTATGCTGACGAGTGGTGTAGGCTCAAATTAGAATCTCAACAAGAAAATGAGATACATAAAATGGTAGGGACTCTAGCATACAAACGTATTACCCAACCCAAACCAGATCATCATTGATTAAGAAAAAGAAAAGAATTTGCCATCTTGTGGATTTAGCTGCTCAAGGATTACAGAATAAAAAACATGAAGTTGACAGTGATACCAATTGTATTCAGAATCCTTAGGACAGTTTGCAAAGTCTGAAAAAGAGACGGGGGAAATTAACGGAAGCATCGAGACTATTCGAACTACAGCACACTTGAGATCGGCTAGAATAATTAGAAGAGTCCTGGAGATCTGAGTAAATTTGCTATCACTCAGAATCGTTAGGTAAATTGGCTGCTATGCACACACACACACACACACACACACAAGCATATATATATATATATTTATATATATTTACATATGTATATGTGTAAAGAAAAATGAGGGAATGTCTTGTTATTGGTAGTGGGTGCTCGTTAGACTCTAAACCACCAGTGAGCAATGTTTCAAAATAAAATTCTGCAATATATATTGTGACGAGGAAATATGACACCCTAATACATTCACTGGGTTATGGGAGAAGGAGGTGTGACTCGCTGGCCCAGCCGACAATAGTAGTAAGCAGAATAATGGAAAGAGAGGCCGTCTCTCTCTTCACTCTACTCTATCATTACAAGGTGATATCTCTATTAACCATGTATGCGTGAGCGGAGAAGCAAATCTGCGACCATAATTGGTACTGAGGAAGAAAACACCAAAAAAGCCAACACGTGGTGAATTTTCAAATTACGGAGACTAGTTAGTTACCGTTTATTCATCACAGGGTAAAGACGCATAATGAGTGGCTATTTATTCGTCGAAGGATGAAGACACATAAAGAGTTGCCTCTTGCTCGTTGAAAAAGAAGACATAATTCGGGATACGCGCAGAGAACACTGAGTGGAAAAGAAAAAGCGCCTCCTTTGAATGAAACAGCACTCCGAGGCATGTTAAGCCTCGTTAAATGAATACCCAAAGAAAGGACTTGTCCACGAGGAAAGAGACAAATTCATTTTGCTGTATTCACGCTGACGCGAACAAAAGACAAATTACGGGAGGAAAGAATATCTCCGTTAAGATCGAGGAGAAGAAAGGGAATATTTCCCCAATGCTAAACTTGAGATTTAGAGCACGAACTCTACCATTAAATCCCAAAGTCCAAAGGAAAGCGGAAAGTGCTATCGCTGACAAACTACATTCTCACCTTCCGCCATAGATATTAAATGGTGACCTCGTCCGGGATATGGATATTTTAGTGGAGACTCTTCCGAGATACAGAAAGACTTTCTCGCTCCTGACTTTTACCTGAATTTTTTGTTTTTTTCTTTGTTTCTTTCTTTTATTCAATAAAAGAATATTGTTATTAAACTTATTAACCCAAACACGGCAGTTCAGTGTCCTTTCTTTGTTGTGGAAGAATTGTATTTGTTGAAGACCTTGTATTTGAGGGGGAAAGCTTGCTAGTTAGCTGTGTCGACTTTTAATAATTCACCTATAACTCGCCTAGTAGCTTTAAAACGTGGTTCCGCTAGAGAGTTGGTGATATCTGTAACACTAAATAACGTTCGGCAAACTACGGCCCACGTGTGAGCCCCGCTTTAACTGGTGGACTTGGCGGGAACGAACGGCTTCCTGCAAGCCCGTGGGCCACGTGGCAGCGTAACAATATATATATATATATATATAACTCTGTGCGCGCGCGCGCGTGTGTGTGTGTATGAGTGAACAGAAATTTCAAAAATGAAAAACATTCACATGATGGTTTCGCTTTCACCCATTTGCAAAAATAGTTTAAGTGGTACCGTAATTGTGGTAATGTAGCTGTGTCAGCCATGCGACGCAGAGAGCATTTAACATTGACTGATTGATGAGTAGAGAAAATGGGGAACCAATCTTCGTGACGGCAACTGCATAAGATCAAATCCGAATTCAATGCTGGTCCCTCACCAATTAATGTCGTAGTCTGTATTCCGTGTGGTTTGATAGTATGTGTGGAGGAAAAAATAACCATCGCTACATATAATAAACCAAAGAAATTACTTAACCAAAGGTCTGAAATATTTGATATTTGCAGAAATATTAAAAATTGCTTAATTAGTGCATAAAAGGATTGATAAAAATTGTTCAACGAAGGAAAAAAAATTAAATTTTTTAAAATATGTTAATTTCTGTATAGGTGAAGGGTTTTTTAATCAATAGAATGTAGTTTATCCTAACCCACTTTGCCAATGCGATTCTGAAGAGCCGTTTAGGGGAAACCTTGATAGACTCGTTCTTAGCCATATAGGAATTATTTTCATAATATTAGCTTTATCTCACATATTGAGCACTTTATTACGTTTTAGCTCAGGTAATTCTGTCGGTGTTTTTTTTTTCTTTTGACTAGACATATGTGCAGCTTCATTATTTTCAAGTAATACCTGTGTTTTTCATTTTTTCTTTTTTTTACTGAATTTTTTTTTCCCATATATCAGTTTGTAGAATTTGCAAATTGCACAATCTGGGTTTTTTTACACCAACAGAATTATAGATTAGATAAAAAGATTAATATATATATATATATATATATATATATATATATAATATTTTACTTTTTAACTATTTCTATAACTCAGACGGCGTGAAAAAAGAGATAATGCAATTTGTTAATTAAAAAGTATATTACAAACCGATATCTGGAATAAAATTAATAAAAGAAGAAAAAACTAAGAACATCCGTATTGCTTGAAAATAATAAATCAGCATCGCAATGTCTAGCCAAAAGAAAAATTGCCAAAAGAGTTATCTAAGCTAATAAGTAAAAGTGCTCAACACACTAAGTAAAGCAAAACTAGAGTACCTAAAAGAGAGAGAAACTATCTACCCAGGTTTCACTTAACGAATCTTCAGGATAATTCTGACCCAGAACTCCCGTAAAGATCCGTTATGTGAATATACTTATATATATATATAGAGAGAGAGAGTAAAAAGTTGGCAACCGTAGTCGAAGGCTCCCTTTTCGATAATTACTACACCGAGTTATAGGGGAGGCCGTTATTCCTTTCCCAGGATTACTCCACTTTATCTTTTATCCATACATTATAATGCTGAGCGTTAAGCAAGGAAGGATCACTTGCCATTTTTTGAGTCTTTGGTATGACTCGATCTGGGACTAGAACCCAGATCTTCCGGGCCGTTAGCGAACACTCTAACCATTATGCCAATGGGCCGGTAAGTAAGGAAATAATAGACGCATAATCTACAAGAACTTATACCATTTTCCAAAAACATAAATTGATATATGACAAAAAATTAACACCAGAAAAAACTGTAATCTTAAGAAAGAAAAACAAAATATGAACAATTCAAGAAAAGCTTATAAAAATATTTTAACTCGAAAGAAATTAATCAAAAATATTTTAATCAATTTTTTTTTGTATTTACTTACAAACATTACGTATTATAAAAAGTTTTGATAGAATAAAGTAAAGTAAAATCAATCATTTTTAATTATTCTCAATAATAATAACAACACACACACACACACATATATATATATATATATATATATATATATATATATATTAATCATTGCAAAACATTGATTTGTCATCATTATTACTAACACGTTTCAGAATTTCGTTGATATTAAATTTGTTTGGATCTTTTCGAACCAAAATCTAATTCGAGCTCATTTTTTATATACCCATTTCCAAATCATAATTTTCTAAAGCTTCTAATGAATAGTTCTTTCGATGTAACTGTTTCTCAAAATAATCTACCACCCTGCTGGCAAGTCTTAGAATACCCGGACAGTATTCCCTGCAAGAGAATAAGGATTAACCTGCTTTTGATGGTGAGCCTCCAGTTCTGTTTTTGTAGTGAGTATACATTTCCACATCCTTGCCTTTACTCCCAGGTTTCTTCTAATCCGGAGTTATAATAACGATTAGAGAACTACTCAACGAGACGAATGTTTTTTATTATTTGTATTTATGATAATTACTTGAAGTTAAAATCGTTTATTAAGGATCATTATTAATTACATAAAAATATATGACAGAGTGCAAAATGTTATTAAATATTATTATCCACAATATTATTATTATTTAAATGATAATTATAAAACTATTATAAAATACTATAAAAATATCATTATAACTATTATGAAATAGCAAAAATTATTTGAATACATAACTAATGTGATATCTGATAGAAACAGATGGCGAGAGAAAATTAAAGGAATTTTTTTTTTCATTTGAGTATAGTCTGTCAACGTCGTCTCTGGGGTGTAATGCCTTATGCTTGGTTATAAGTTTTCTTGTTCTTTGGTCCATTTAAGTTCATCTCTGGTCCACTTCAGAAAGGGTCCGGAATATCTAACGATGGGTACAGCACAGGTATCTCATCCTTTGATAAGGTTTCTGCTAGAGAGTTTGGTCTCGAGTAGTTATCTAGTTCTCCTAATATATTCTTTTTGAATTTAGTCTTTCATTTCCACTTGTTTGATGGTGTCAGCCTCCAAGATGCCCAAGTATTTGTAGGTTTCCTTTTCTCCGAGTGTTCTAATCTCGCCTTGATTTGGTATTTCCATTTCGTCAGTCATATGTCGTTTGCCATTTTTCATTACAAGCATGGCACATTTTTCTATGCCAAATTCCATTCCTATGTCCTGATTGTATATTCTAACTGCGTGTATTAGGGTTTCCAATTCTTTTTCATTTTTTGCAAATAGTTTGATGCCAACCATGTACATTAGGTGATTGATCTTTTCTTGCGATCTACTAAGTTTGTGTCGGGCTGTGCATTTTCTGAGTATGTGGTTAAGTTGCAATTATGAATAGTAACGGTGATAGAGCATCTCCTTGAAAAATATCTCTTTAGATCTTTGCTTCAGCTAAACTTCTTCCTCCTGCTGTCAATTCTACTCTCTAGGTTTTCATGGTTTTCTCAATAAAGTTTATGACTTCATCTGATATTTTGTATGTTTTGAGGCAGTTTATTATCCAGCTTTTCAGAACCATATCATATGCCTTTATGTATTCAATCCAGGTTAGGTTTTTTCCGTTTGGTCTTGCTCTCATTTAGGATGTGTTAATTTATGTAAAATAACTCTGTTGTGCCTCTGGATCCTCTGCGCCATCCTTTCTGTTCCCCAGTTGAACAAACCGCGGCTTGTTAGCGAGTAATACATCTCTTCTTTTATTTGTGCTGTTAATATTTTCCACATCCTCGTAGGCAGGTCTGTAAATGTTTAGGTTGGTTCGTTTCCTTGGGTCCTTTTGGATCAATGTGGTCTTTCCATTTGGTCATCCATTCGGATATGTGTGCTCTTTGTAGGCATTTGTTCATTTCTAGTGCTAGCCTGTTGTGAATGGAAGTCAATTTCTTGAACCAGAAACCATGTATTCCATCATGGCCAGGCGTTTTCTAGTTTGATATTTTTTAGTGTCGTTTTGAGAAAATCGATGTGAATTTCCGCTTTCGGACCTTCTTCGAATCCTTCTAGTTCTCTTGTCATATTGTTTTTCCATTCAGCCTCTTCGTTGTTTTTTGGTTGCCATATTTTAGTCCCAAATCGTTCGGTTTCTTTTGCATCCGGTTGTTGGAATGTTTTCGTCCTCCCAGTTGTTGATAGAATTTTCTTTCTTTGTTTTTGGAATGTCCTGTTTTGTCTGTATTGTTTTACCCTTTGTCGATATCTCTTTAATCTTCCTTATTTTGCCAGTACTTTCTGATTTATTTCCATAAGTTGTATTGTTATTTTTTCCTGCGTGGCCTTTTCTTTTTTGTTCCTACATATTCAAGTGTCTTTCCTTTCTTTCATCATTTTGGTCTGTTTTCGTTGATTTTTTATCTGCGTTTCCAGTCGAAATTCCCATCCTGGTTTTGATTCTTCTTTCGTGTTTTTTGAGGGGATCGCAATTTTCTCGCTAACTAATTTCGCTCCCGCATAAATTAGTTCATTTAATTCAGTTATATCAATCGTTGATATATATGTCAGTACTTGATTCAATTTATTCGCCTCTACCTTAACTGTTCTCCATTCTATGTTTCTTAATGATGGTAAGGTAGTCTTTTCACTGTTCATAATTCTCTTTAAATTTTCTCGATTTAACTTTTATTTTTGTGATAGTGTTTGTTCTGGTTTGTTTGGCTATGCGGCGTTTGGTTATGTGGGGTTTCCATTTTCCGAAGTTGGTGGTTCATTTCGGTTGGACTGCTTTTGTTTGTTAATATTTGATGTTTCAGGTAGTGTATTATTATCTTGTTGATTATTTATTTTCTGGTGTATTTCTATTATTTCAAGGTCAGAAAACAAACCTTTCTTAATTATTGTTCTGACTTGATCAGCAAATCTCTGACTAATTGTCTGAAAATTTGAACATTCTTGCCAAATCTCAATCATTCTTTTTCTTTATCCTCTTTGTGTAGGGTTGCTCCTAAAATAGCTTTCCGTTTAGGTCTCTGGTTGGTGTGGTTCCTTAAATCGTCATTCGTGAACCTGAAAAAAGAGCAGCCTATATTCGCAGGATGACGATAGTCTCTCCCATGTTGGCTATCAGGAGAACACCTGCCGAACATGACACCCAAGCCTGTTGCCTGGGTCCCACGTTGTGTTATATTTAGATTTGACATTTTACCATGGGTGGTATATTGTGGCTATACCAGACCCTGGGGTTGTTTATTATCTTCGCACCTGACACAGATGTGACCTAGAATAGTCACAATGACTGTTCTTTAACTGTAGGTCACGAAAAAAAAACTAAGTTTTAACTTGGGGAAAGTCCATTAACCTACTCTTATAATTTATTTCTTAACCGAGTTCCTGAACAAACTTCAGGTTTTTCTGTGTTACCTTTATGATTTATATTTACTGCCCAATTTTAAAACTATTTCCGTTAAAGTTTGTCATCTTTTAATAAATACTAAGCTCCTGATGTTTTCTCCGTTATATGGAGGACGGTAAATGTTCTTAATGCTATCAGGCTACACCAGGTACACATTTCGTTAAATATAGAGTGGTCATAGATGAGCTATAGAGAAATTGAGGTGTTGAATTAGAACAAATCTATTTCGTGATTTCGAAATAGTTTAGCTGAAAATAATTTTGTTAATTAATAAGACTTCATTTAAATACAACTGTTTACCAAAAAATTTTACGAGAAACGAAAATTCAATATTTTTAAATAAAAGACAAAGTGGACTAACCCATATTTCTTCGAAGATCACACACAGCAAAAGATTCGTTCGGGTATTTTGGTTTAAGCCTTCATATAGTTTTGAAGTTTTTTTTGGGGGGGGGCGGTTATATTTATATTCTAAAATATGAACATCACGTGGCATTATAGAATGTTTGCTTCTAAACTAAATTCCTTTTTTTTGCGAAGGGGGGTGTTTTTTTTTAATTTTTCAAAATTTATCTATTTTATCTATCTATTTATTTATTCATTTATTTATTTATTTATTTTGGAAATATTTTAATTTTATTCTTATTTTATTTCTAGTTCACTCAGCTCTACAAGTATTCTCGCCCAACCACCCTTTAATCCTATTAACATGAAGGTCATAGAAATTGAGGCGGTAAATTATTTTTATTATCATTATTATTATTAATAATATTATTATTATTATTATTATTATTCCTTGCGAGTTTTTCCCATCAATGTTAGATAATGGTGTTTCATTGGAGTCTGAGAGACTTCAATTTTCGTCAAGTCATCAAAACTCTTCGCAGTATTCTGGCCGATCTCATCGATGCTGTAGTTTGGATGAACTCGATTCGTCCTCCGATTCCTAACTCTTCCGGTCCCTTTTCCAAGCCTTTGGAAAACGTTCCAAGTGCGCCGATTACAGTGGGTATCACCACCGCTCTCATGTTTGACCGCCTTCTTTGATTACTATTATCATTATTTCTTCTTCCATGTTTTGCCCAATCAGCTGGGGCTGTAGAATACACCGACTACTTCTCTGCATAGGGATAAGATCCCCCAACGAGTGTCCTGTTGATGACACTAAACAACCTAATGGTGAGGTTCCAGTAATGCTTGAGGTTTAGAGAGTGCTGAGTATCCCTTCATTGCCATCCCTCCCTGGTCCACTCTGGTCCGGTGTAGTAGACCCTAATAGGGTTTTGTCTATGGGTCAAATAGAACTAAACTGTGTCTTTATGCTAAACAGAATCGTTTGAAAGAGGAATGTTTTGACATTTAAACTACGTACTTATGCTAAACTGAATTGTTTGAAATAGAGCTGTTTTTGATATTGAAACTGTACTTACGCGACACTGAATTGTTTGAAATAGAACTGTTTATATGTATAAAAATGGATTTGGCATAAAATGGTTGATATGCCATATAACCAAACCGAACCAAATTAACCCTTCCGTGCTTTATTATTATTTCATTTCATTTTATTATTATTCACTCATTAGAGCTTTTCACATCAGCGTTAGCCGATGGTTTTTCACTGGGGTCTGAGTGACAGCAAGTCTCCTCGAGTCTCCAGGACTCTTCTTAGTATTCTGGCCGTTCTCAATAATGCTGTTGTTTGGATGGTCTCCACTTGTCCGCCAACTTCCAAGTCCTCTAGTCCCTTTAATAATCCCTTAGTTACTGTTCCAAACACACCAATTACAATTGGTATGATTGTCACCTGCATGTTCCACAGTTTTTTCAATTCCCTAGCAAGGTCGAGGTACTTATCCTTCTTTTCACTTGCGAGTTTTTCACACCAACGTTAGCAGTGTTAACCGCGTTAGCTAACGGTCTTTTATTGGAATCTGAGTGACAGCAAGACACCTTAGATCTCTCTGACTCTTCTCAGTATTCTGGTCGATCTCAACAATGCTATAGTCTGGATGATCCTGATTCAGCTAACTGATCTCAACAATGCTGAACTTCGGATAATCTTGATTTATTATTACTATTACTCCTACTGTGTCTTTCACAACAGCTTTTGTTGATGGTCTTTCACTGGCGTCCAAGAGACAGCAAGTCACCTCAGGTCTCCAGAACTCTTCTCAGTATTCTGACCGATTTTAGTAATGCTCAAGTTTGCATGGTCTCGGTTCGTCTTCCTATTTCCAACCCTTTCAATTCCCTTAACAACCTTTAGGGACTGTTCCAAGCACACCGATTATAATTGGTGTCACCGTTATTTTCATATTACGTAGCTGTTCTCTACAATTCTCAACAAGGTCTAAGTACTTGTCTCTCTTTTCGTTTTCTTTGGTTTTCACCCAGTTGTCCGCCGAGATGGCAAAGTCCACTATTCAGCAGTTTGTCTTGTTTGTTAATTATCTCTACTCTGATCTTCTGGCCGAAATTAGGTGATGTGTTTGTGTACTAAAACCCCAGTGAATTTTGTGAATCGCATTCTCCAGGACGAATTCTGGTTTGTGCATCTAAGTAAAGTTGGCGACCTGAGTCGAGGGTGACCCGAAGGTTCCCTTTTCAATAGCTACTACACTGAGGTGTAGGGGAGGGTGCAACTCCTTTTTCCGGATTTTTCCACTTTGCCCTTGGTTCATACCTTATAATGCAGAGTGGTAAGCAGGGCGGCAGCAAGTTCCATTTTTTGAGTCTTTGGTATGACTCGACCTAGGATTGAACCCTGGTCTCCTGAATCATTGGCGAACATTCTACTCATTAGGCCAATGCATGGTCAAATTTTAGTTTCTTGCTTAATTCCGAGTGGATCACTTTTCCCACCCAGTCGTGCCAAAAATTATTTTGCGCTGGTTTGCTACATTCGCTTATGTGATTGTTTCGTATTTGTCACCACATAACTTACATTTGCTATTTTTTGCATATGATTGATTTTCACTTTAACATACTTACTCCTTATGGCATTATTTTTTGCTACAATTAAATGAGATTCAATTTTTCTCAGAACGTTTCCTTTTCTTAGACATCTCCAGGTCGTCTTATGTAAGATTTCATCAATTAGTTGCTTGAAATATTCATATTGTTGTTTTTCTTCCTATTTCTGCTTCCTAGTTTTTGTTGTTGTTGTTCTGTTTATCTTTATGTTCTTTCTTTGATCTATTTAATGTAGTTTTCGAATTTTCGTATTGATGGATTCAAGTAATCTCTAATGCTGGTGAGTCCTCTTCCTCCTGCTTTTCTTGACAAATATAATCTATCTCTGTCATCTCTCGGATGAAAGGCACTATGTATCGTTATCAATTTTCTTGTCCTCTGTTCCTTTTATCTGAGTCCCTCCCCTGCTGTCCATTTTAAAAAATGTCGCGAGTATCGTCCTAGGGAGATGGTTCAGGTGTTTATCCTTTTGATGAGATTTCTGCTTGAGAGTTTTGTCTCGAGAAGTTTTCCCATTCGTTTAAATTATTCTTTCCTTATCTTTTCCTTCAGTTCCGCTTGTTCGATGGTGTCTGCTTCCAATATTGCCAAATAATTGTAATTTTCATTTTCTCCAGGCGTTCTGGTTCTTCCTTAATTTGGAAGTTGTGTTACTTCTGTTATATGTCTTTTCTTTATTTTTCATTATGAGCATGGCTCATTTTTCTATGCCGAATTCCATTTCTAAATCTTGGCTGTATATTCTTATTGTTTGTATCTGAGTCTCCAGTTCTTATTCCTTTTTTTGCTAACACTTTAATGTGATCCATGTACTTTAGGTGATTAATCTTTTCAGACTTTTTTTTTTGTGAATTAGTAGTCCCCCTCACTCCAGTGTATTTTCTAAGTATGTAATTGAGAGGCATAATTGCTATAAGAAATCATAATGTCGAGACCGCATCTCCCAGGAAGATGTCTCCCTGGATTCTCACCTCTGCTAAAGTTTTTCCTCCTCCTGCCGATTGTACTGTCCAGTTTTTCATAGTTTCAGTGATGAAATTTTCGACTTTGTCGGATGTTTTGTACTTTTTCAGTTATCTATAATCCAAATTTGAGGGACCATATCATAGGATTTTCTTAAGTCAATCCACTATTGTTTCTGTATTTGTTATTTTTCAAGAGTAGTAAAAGTCCGTTCTCCGGGTGGAGACACAGATTACTTCGACATTGTAGCAGGTGTACTGCAAGGAGACACATTAGCCTCATACCTCTTTATCGTCTGTCTAGACTACGTGCTTAGAACATCTATCGATAAAAACCAAAGAAAACGGTTTCAAGCTAACAAAGGAAAGAAGCATAAGGTGCCCCGCAAAAACAATTACCTACGCCCACTACGCCAATGACATAGCGCTTCTGGCAAATGCACCCGCCCAAGCCGAAACCCAGTCACATAGTTTGAAACGAGCCGCTGCCGGAATTGGCCTCCATATCAATGCACACAAGATGGAATATATGTGCTTTAATCAAACAGGTGACATCTCCACACTAAACGGTAGCTCTCTGAAACTAGTTGACAAGTTCACCTACCTAGGAAGCAATGTCTCATCAACCGAGACAGACATCAACAACTGACTAGCAAAGGTAGGGACAGCTATCGTAGGCTATCGGTCATATGGAAGTCAGACCTGACCGATAAAATAAAACGCAGTTTCTTCCAAGCAGCGGTCGTATCGATACTGCTATATGGATGCATTACATGGACGCTAACTGAACGTTGACGGCAACTACACAAGAATGCTGTGAGCAATACAGAACAAGTCCTGGAGGCAGCAGCCCACAAAGCAGCAGCTGTACGGCCACCTTCTACCCATCACGAAAACTACCAAAATTAGATGAAACAGACATGTGGGATACAGCTGGAGAAGTAGGGACGAGCTCATAAGTGATGTACTCTCGTGGACCCCTTCACATGGACGAGCAAAGGCAGGATGACCAGCTAGAACCTACATACAGTAGCTCTGTGCCGATACGGGATGTAGTCCTGAAGACCTGCCGGAAGCAATGGACGATAGGGAGGGGTGGCGAAAGAGGGTCAGGGAGATCCGTGCTGATGGCGCGATATGATGATGATAATAATGTGATTATACCAGATCCAGGGGTTATCAGATAACTATGTGTTCCTGTCAGAGATGTAACCTGATGTTCTTCAGTGGAAGAAGACAATTCATCGAACCACAGGAAAATTATTAAAAGAGTAGATACTTACACCTTTAAAATATATAATTCTTAACTTATAAATACAGATATAAAATCAACAAATCGGTGACTGTAAGGTTAAATATCATAGAATTTACGGTTTTTTGAGTCTTCTGTAATTTCTCAGTCAATGTTTATAATAATTCATTGTATTTATGTTTTTGGTCAGACTGGGATGATTGATTTACCATATATTCAAGTTTGAAAATAGGTCATTTCTTAGGGGTTGGGGTGACACTCCTTATTCATTTTTTCCCTCCTTTATTCTCCTCCTCCTTTCAATTTTTGGCTGTAGGATTGTAAATTCAAATAAAGATTACACTATACAAACTTTACACCTTTTCATTTGATAATAGATACAAATCCAAAATGAACAACTGCGTGATAATACAGCTAAAAACTTGTGGGTTTTTTTTTCCTTTCCCACATCCGCTTTTCATTTTTTGACCGTTGGATTCTAAATTCAAATGAAGATTATCATATTCAAGCTCTTAAAATATTCATTTGATAATAAAAACGAATACAAAAATGAACAAATCAGTGATAGTGAAGCTGACTGTGATAGAATCAACAGGGTTTTTTTTACGTCTTCTGTAGTCTCCAACTCAATGTGCACAGTAATTTATTTTATTTATATTTGTGAACAGACTAGAATAATTGTTCATCATACATCCAAATTTGTGAACATTTTTGTTCTTTTGGGATTACATTATTATTATTATTTTATGCTTTTGAGAGTTTTTCAAACCAGCGCTAACTGATGGTTTCTCACAAGAGTTTAAGTGACAGCAAGTCTCCACAGGAATCTTCTCAGTATTCAGGCCGATCTCAACAATGCTGTAGTTTAAATGGTCTCCACTCGTTCTCTTATTTCCAAGTTCCATGTTTTTTTAGTACTCTAGCAAGGTCTAAGTACTTATATCTCTTTTCGCCTTCTTTCAGTTTTACTCTCTTGTCAGCCGGAACGGCAAAGTCCACTATTCGGCAGGTTCTCTCCCTTTTTTTTTTTTTTTTTTGACGATCACTAAGTCTGGTTGTCTGGCCAAGACTCGGTGATCTGGGTTTGGAGTTATGATAAATATGTATATATATATATATATATATATATATAAGTTGGTCGACCTTAGTCGAAGGCAAACCGAAAGCTCACTTTTCAGTAGTTATTACACCGAGCTGTAGAGGAGAACACTATTCCTTTTCCTGGATTATTCCACTTATCTTTGTTGCGTAAATTATAATGCTGTGTTAAGTAGGGGGCTATCAAGTACTATTTTTAGCCTTTAGTATGACTCGACCAGGGATTGTATACCGGTCTCCCGGACCATTGCCGAATACTGTAACAATTAAGTCAGATTGGTTGATTAATTTATATGTATATTTATTTTATTTAATTTATTATTATTATTATTATTATTATTATCATTATTATTATTATTATTATTTATTTTCTTTCTTATTTTCTAACTTATTTTCTAAGTAAACCCTTTCTCCACTTTCAAACATGAATATGAAAGTAGAGAAAGGGTTTACTAATCCCCAAAAATAAATTTTACTATAAACTTATATATACATGAATATAATTTTATAGCAAACATTCTTATATATATATATATATATATGTGTGTGTGTGTGTGTGTGTGTGTGTGTGTGTGTGTGTGTATCTATCTATCTATCTATCTATCTATCTATCTATCTTCTCTAATATATATATATATATATTTTTATAAGTATTATTTGGTCCAGTTAAACCGGAGTTGGGAGTAATTCCATCAGGACAAGAAAACCATTCAAGAGTGAATATTTAAATTTTCCTGGTAAAAAGCACAATGTAACAGACATTACAGAGCAATAATTTCATTAAGAAAAAACAACAAACCGGTCACATTAGGATTATAAATTTATTTCCATCCTGTTATGTGTTTTTGAAAAATAAAAAAACACGAAAAAAAAAAATTAACAGGACTTCTTCAGATCTTATGGATAAAATAAATCAGAATAGACACAGGAAAGAAGGTGTGAGGGGATAGAAGAGGGGTGAAGAGTTATCTCCTCATTTAGCCCACTTCCGTTTTTTTATTTTATTGTCGGTTAGAATTATAGTAAATTAATTTTAAAAAAAATTTTTTTAAATTCTAATTATTTTTTAACTTAAAACTACAGATTTAACACTAAATTAGGAAAATAACTTTATTCAATATTTTTTACGCAACGATACAATAAAAACTATACTGAATTAATTTCAGGATTTAATTAAATTTAAATTTTTTTTAAATCAAATTTATTCAGAGCCTATTAATCAGTTACACTTTTAATGATTAGTACGTACATCGAATATGGTTTTTTCACATTTTCTAACACTGTATTTTATTCTTATTCATTTACATTAATTCTCAATTTAATCCTATGTTTTTTTTTTAATTATTTATGTTAATTGTCTATAGTTTAAATTTAGCCCTATGTCTGCACCTAGCTATTAATTAATATCTCTTATTTAATAATTTTTCTGGCTCTGGATAAAGTAAAATGTGTATGTTTTCTTCTAAACACAGATTACATCTACTATCGAAACATTTTGGAGTATTTGATCTTTTTAATATGGACCATTCAATCTCAGGGGTTAAACTTTATTTTTCAAACCCCAAAAATGTTTAGATAGAGCAGTTTGATGTTTCAGATGTTCGTGGGAGAAATAATATTTGTGATTAGTGTATCTAATTTTCCATTTCGTGGAGGAAATTCCAATACAAGTTTTTCTATCATTTATATTCTATTTTGGGTAAATAATTCCTTGATATACTACATTATTTAAGTTAAATAATCCATTCATAGGACAATCATTTCGAGTTTTACAATTACATTCGTTTTGTTAACTATTATTATTATCATCGTTATTATTATTATTATTATTTGTTCGGTTCTGAAATTCCTTAATTATCTCTATACTATGATTATTGATTATTTGAAATATATTTTTCATGCAGGAGTAAGTAATTTTTAACGTTTTTCTATCAAATATTTTATGTAGTATATTATCATGTTTAAAGTGCTTATCTATCAGTTTCAAAAAATATTTACCTACATTTATACTAGCTAGTCTACAATGGGGGGGGGGTTAAACCATATAATTTTTCTGTTTCTATTTTTATGACCATACTTCTTATTTTTTATTTATTAATATCATTTGGTATATTTTCTTTTATATATATATATATATATATATATATATATATATATATATAAATATATATATATATATATATATATATATATATATATATACATATATATATATATATATATATATATATACGTGGTGCCTTCAATAAGCTTCCAGACTTTTTTGTACATGCATTTAATATAATCGTATACTCTTGAAAATTCACTACGTTATTGCTATACATCTTATGAGATGACTGACCTATTTTTATGATTTCAGGTTCAAATGAACAGCTACAGCAGCAATTGGAATACACCCTACTAAAGCCTGATTGTCACAGCTGGTGAATTTCAAAAATGCAATCTAGACATGAGAACACTTCAGAAGAACAATATGCAATAAAATTCTGTTTTATACTTGGAAAAAATGCCACAGAAACGTATGGGATTCTTCAGACTGCTTTTCGACCATCCTGCATGATTCGAGCATCAGTTTTTGAGTGGCATAAGAGATTCAAGAAAAGCAGGGAGTCTGTGAGGGATGATGAGAGGTGTAGGAGGAGTAAGGAAGACAATACACCAGAGTTTATTGGCCAAAGGGTTAGGGTTAGGGTTTCTATGTTGAGGTTTTAAGGGAGTTCACGAAGAGATTCCTTGGGAAGAGGCCAGCACTCCTCAAATCAGGTCAGAGGTATTTCTACCAGGACAATGCACCAGTCCACAACTCCATCCTTGTCACAGACTATTTGACCAAGATGAGCATCAAGACAGTTCCTCGCCCTCCCTATAGTCCAGACCTTGCTCCCTGTGAATTTTGGTTATTGCCTAAGCTAAGAGGCCGTCGTTATGAGACAATTGAGGAGATGAAAGAGGCTGTGACGAAGGTCATTGACACGCTCACACAAGATGACTTCGATGGGGCGTTCCAGAAGTTGTTGGAACGGTACAACAAGTGCATTGCAGCCGGAGGAGATTACTTCGAAGTGGACTAGAGTTTCATGTGTGTACTATCAAAAAAAGGGCCCATACGAAAAAAGTCTGGAAACTTATTTAATGATTCTCGTAAGTTAGCAATTTTACTGCTTATATCTATTGTACATGTATATTCATGGCAATTGAAAATTTGGGTAAATCAATCTTTTTATCCTGCGTTTTTTTTTTAAATAAAAAAGGGGTTTCTACTGTATGATCCCTTTTTAATTTAAAAAAAAATGGTTGGTGTTGGTGATTTTTGAAGATCCCTCATATATGAATAGTGACTCCGATAAATCCCAAGCTTAATGATGAAAGATTTTTTTTTATTATACACAACAAATATTTCCTTTTTCACATAACCTCCATCTCTGTCTATGCACTTGATTCAATGTTTGTCCATAGATTAACTACATCGAATATTTTTTAATGTAAAAATGTCAGAT
Organism: Sepioteuthis lessoniana; assembly: GCA_963585895.1. Lineage (NCBI taxonomy): Eukaryota > Metazoa > Mollusca > Cephalopoda > Myopsida > Loliginidae > Sepioteuthis > Sepioteuthis lessoniana. The sequence goes on from OY757916.1 coordinate 57,563,656, forward strand.
AAGATATTAGCTGAGAACTACGATGGACTTATTGACCCTCCTGGATATATATATATATATAATATATACAAACACACACACACACACACACACACACACACACACACACATATATATATATATATATATATATATTGTTTTATTATGTATACACGTATGTATTTGTTTAAGATTATATATGCCTATGTGAAATTTAAGTAGTTGCTTGACTTTTTAACATGAGCAACATCGTAAACATTCTTTCATTTCTTGCACGCAAAACATTTTTCTTTGGGGCATTTGCAGTGATGACAGCTCAAACTGTGACCGTTAGTAGTAATTTCCCACGCTTTTTGGTGAATTTACGTGGTTTTAATATAAGATGTTTTTGCTAATGAGAGAAACGTCAATGAAGAAAGAAAGAAAGAAAGAAAGAAAGAAAGAAAGAAAGAAGAAAGTGAAACTAATAGCAAAATAAAAAAAGAGCAATATGGAAAGGAAGAAAAAAAGGAAGGGGAAACAAGAAAGAAAGAAGGTGAGCGAAAATAGAAAATGTAGCTTTGAAAAAGAGAAACAACTAAGAAAGAAAGAAAGAAAGAAAGAAAGAAGGAAGAAAGAAAATGAGAGACAAAGCGAACGTGAGGGACTGAAAATAATTGCAAAAAAATCAACAAAAGAGCAAAATGGAAAAGAAGAAGGAAAGGGAAAACCTGAAAGAAAGTGAGCGAAAATGGGAAATAAGACAAAACAGAAAATTAAGTAAAAGAAAGAAAGAAAGAAAGAAAGAAAGAAAGAAAGAAAGAATTTTTTTTTTAATTTGAAAAACACAATGATAAAAAAAAGAAAGACCATCAAAGGAATATATGAAATAATAAAAAGTAGGGTTATCTAGTGGGAGCGTCATGGTCCTTAATTTTGCTTTCACTAAAAGAAATAGATAAGTAGAATTTAAAATTGAATCTGATCTGAATTGATTTCTAATCTGAAGGTAACAATTCACCGTTCCGCTTGTGTTTTCTTCTTCAACAGAACGATAAATTATTCTGAGTTCAAAGATATTACTCCTGATCCTCAGCAAAGGACCGGGAGGAGCAATTTTGGAGGTGTATGGGTAGTCTGACCCAAGACACAAGGGTCAATCGATACACAAAAATAACACGTGGCCTTTTTTAATGATGCGCTAAAACTGACGAAAATGTATACTCAACTTTTCTGAAAGTCAATCTGTGACCTTTTGCAAGATTAGCTAAAGTCATTACAATTGGCACAATCTTTCTTCTTTCTTTCTTTCTTTCTTTCTTTCTTTCTTTCTTT
>OY757916.1:57569948-57637448 GCA_963585895.1 Sepioteuthis lessoniana
AGAGAGGAGGAGGAAAGGAAAGAATCATTTTTTGCAGGGTCATGGTAGTAAAAATTTGCTAAATATCTACTCGAAGACCAGGTTTAAATTCAGCTTGTAAATTTATACCGACCAACTTGGCTGTTTTGAAAGTGACTTGTTCCCCACATACATACATACATACATACATACATATTTCTGTGTGCGTATTTGTGTGTGCGGGGGTGTAGGTGTGTATGTGTGTGTTGGGGGGTAGGTGTAAAACTGAAAAATACGAGTCAAACACCACTTGAAGCAGATTGGCGAGTCTGCAGTACATAAGGTAGGAGTTTAACCAATAAAGACAGCGATACTCGTTCGAATGATTCTACAAAGTAGGGAGTCCCATTGATCTAAGAAGTGTGGCGCAACACGATCTACTTACATCCTATTTCGCAACATATTTCACTGCTAGATAAAGATACATTTAGCGAATATTTAGAATTGTGATATATTACTAAGATAGAACTCTGTTTATCACTGATACGATCAGATACAATTCAAGCCAACGTATAAAAGGAAAAAAATGTAATGTTGATCTTCAAGTCTAACGTAAGAGATTGGAACCGTAGAATATCCCTTGCTTTAGTAACTATTTTTAGGAAAATATTTTACATACATTAATATTGTTTCAAGTTTTCCTATCTGATAGGAATCATTTTTAAACATGTCTATTTGACCCAAAGATGGAGCTCTAACTCAGGGTATGAGCGTACTTGGGATTAAGAGCAAGGAAGAGGTACTCTAAACTACCCAGTTCTCCAGAACTGGAACCTCACCAATAGGGGTAGTCTAGTTTCATAGCCAGGATACTACTCCATTCTGTGAAAGTCTTATCCATCATCTGATGATGCTGTCATATATATATATATATATATATATATATATATATATATATATGTATATATATATATATATTCCTTGATTTTATATATATATATATATATATATATATATATATATATATATATATATGTTCCTTGATTATATATATATATATATATATATATATATATATATATATATATATATATATATATATATATATATATATATGTTTCTTGATTATATATATATATATATATATATATATATATATATATATATATATATATATATATTAAACTGCATCCCCAGAAGAAGGTTAATAGATAGATAGATAGATAGATAGATAGATTATGAAAAATAGAATGAAGCAGATTAACATTGATAGAGATCGACAAATAGAAATAGATAGATGTGATATGAAATGGATAAAAAAAGTAGATAAAAATTTAATAGAACAGATGTGTAAATACATAGATAGATATGAACTCTTTTTTTTTTTTCAAGGAAATGAGTTACTTTTTAATAATAAATTTTGAACACTAATTACATCACGCAGTTTGAAACAGAAACAGGTATTCGTTCAAAAGTAAACGCAATGGCACGAGTAAGGTTCGAACTCCCAAACTACAATGTCATAGTGACGCCACGACACAAACGGGGACAACCCACGAATTAAAGAAAAGCCTGATCAAAGAACATTTTTCTGTAAATGAATTAATAGAAATAAAAAGAAAATATTAATAAAACTAATTAATGTTGGTTGGATTAAATTAAAACTGGATTATGCTTGTAGATTTATGTTTCTCTGCAGTTTTTTAGTATGTGCACCTTTCTTAATAATGTAATATTAAGAGTGTCGTCGGCTGTCACATTTGAATATTTATAGACGTCCTTCTGAAATCATGATTATAGAATATATGTGCATGTGTGCGCATGCGTGTCTGTCGGTGAGCTGACCCATTACAGCCCGTTACCAACCCCATATTTCGCATTCCCCGTCTAGTAACACACAGCCCTTCGTGTTTTGAGATCAATGCCGTCATATCTTTGTGTTGCTGATAACATGCAACCTACGTCCCATACCCTTCCCCACCAGTTCGTCACAGAAAATGGCTTATAAGATAAGATTGTAAAGACTCATATCGTTTCGACGACAACACTTCTATGACTCACTCAAAAACTTATCATCCGTGCTTATCACGAAACCTCTCACCTTCTTTTGCATGTTTTCTTCTTACTTTTCTTATTAGTCTCTCTCTCTCTCTCGCATTCACAGACACACATACACACAACACATACACACTCATACACACACACATATATAATTAAGTATGTGCATGTGTACTAATGTATGCGTGTGTGTCCGCGTGTGAATTTGTGTGGATCCTTTTTTACATATTTTTTCAGTCTCTTATTGTATATCCATGTTTGTACGCGAGCGTATACTTGCTTATGCATTTTTGAGGTTGTGTCATTGTGTGGTTTTGTTTCCCGCAAATACATACGTGCTTTGTTTGATAAAACAAGCTTTTAATAACGCTTCTAACCCTAACAGTAATTAAACTCTTTCGTCAATGTTGGAATAAAATTTCAAAAAGAAACAGTACCTGATCTTCATGTTTAAAGGGAGTTTTAATTTGAAACAATCAAAAGATTCACGAAATAGATCCCCAGAAAGCTTTAGGCTAGACTAATCGATAGAAAAAATTATCAGAAAAATTACCAAAGAAACATTAATTTGAGGGTTATTATAACATTTCTGGAGGTGACTAAAATCCGGGTAATTTCTATTGTTGTAAAATGAACCTAGAACACTGGGGACACTAGGTAATCATTGAATTATATATATATATATATATATATATATATAATATGAGGAAAGTAGTGTGAAGATTAAACTATTAGGTAATAATCCAAAGGGAATCGGAATATCCATCTAAGTGCTCAATGTCAACGGTTATCGAATTTATAATTAATTTCAGAATAAAAACATATCGAAACTCATGTACAGAGCGGAAACATTTTTATAAAATTAAACGAAAAAAATTCAAAACGAAAAAAATTCAAAATGAAAAAAATTCAATTGTGTTGTTAATTATAAATTTATTTCAGCCATATAAAATGACCTTATTCAGATGGATGGAATACAGTTATAAATTTGAAAATAATGTAGACATGTTTGCATTGCTTCCGATGAAGAGAATTAAAAAATTTTTTTTTCAAATTTTCTAATTAAAAAAATTTACGGTAGAAATATCGTTATATATTAACAAATATAATGTTTATGCATTCTTCTTTTTTTATTTTAAACGAAAAAATAATTTTTTTTTTCGTTTAACTTTATAATATACATATACGGAGACAGAAAACATCTACCTAAGATTCACTTCACCTAAAAGGATCATCGGAACAATTCCGACTAAAGGAAGGTTGGACCAAACAACATTTTTATTGATTAAAAAGAAACCGTTAAGAATAAAATTAGAATAAAAAATTATAGAAATAAAAATACATATATAAAGATAAATAAATGAATAAATAAATAAATGAAAATAAAATATAATGGATAAAATAAAATACATTGCGGCTATCTATCAAGAAGCCAACGTTTTTGTGCCTACAAACATTAGGTATTTTCGACCTTTGATTAAGAAATTCGTTGGGATTATTTAAGGAATCTGTACCAAGATTCTGCTCCTTTCATGAATTACAATATTTATCCCTCGCTTTGTACTTACGACATTTTTTTTACTATCTCCCATTTGAATATAAGACCTTTGCCTAGATTTTCCTTAATTTCCCACACGTAATTATATATATATATATATATATATATTACAGGAAAAATAAGATCTTTCACAATTATATCATATGTTCATACGCACGTCTTTCTATCACACAGTCCAGTTGAATGGAGCTGTAGAATGTTGAATACGCAGACTATATCTCTAACCTCTCCCCCAGTGAGTGTCTTGGATATTGCTCTGAACTGAATGGTGAGGCTCCAATCCTGGAACTTTGGGGTGTATATACTACGTCTTCATTGCCATTACTCCCCGGTGCCCTCTAACCCGGATTGGTTGTACCTTTTAGGATCCTATCCATGGATCAAATAAAAATTTTTTATCATTTACTATACATGGAACAATTTTACTGCTTGCGAACAAATGAGCTCTCACTTGTTTAACAACAATTTTACCTAAAAATACTACTTTACTTATCATATATATATATATATATATATATATATATATAATAATATATATATATATAATTTGGCATTATAAGGGTTGATATGCCATAAAACACAACCAACCAACAACTCAGAAATCTTGAAATATTAGATTGCAACTTTGTAGTAAGCGAGTTCGAACTTCAGTCACGGTATTACGTTATTTTCAGAAAAATACCTTTGCGAAAGGTATGAACCCCTCATCACTACCCCCACCCCACCCTGGTATGGGTTAAATAGTACCACTACTGTCTTTTTACATAGATGGCTTTAGGATTAGATAACCCATAATATTTCATATGCCATTAAACAAAGAAATAAAACCAAACCATCTATCGCGCTTAGAAGTTCATAAAGGTGCATGTCGTTATAATTATATGTTTGTATATACATGTATGAAAATATGTTAATGTTTTATATAGATGTGGATAATTAAGACTTGTTCTGTATAGCAGTGAGGGTGTCCTTGTGGTGTAGTGGCTAATGTACTCGATTGTGACATTCAGGAAGGGAGTTCGAACTTCATTTGCTCCATGACAATCACTTTCGGACTAATATTTCCGGAAAAGGCATGAACCCACTTACCCTCCAAACCATTGGTTAAATAGTACCAATGCTGTTCTTTAAAAAAGATGGTTTTGGTAATAAATAAACCATGAAGGCTAAGATACTTAACTAAATCCAAGACAAAGCTGTTTACATTTTCACATAGTGCTAATACACTTGGAAAACATATGAATCCCACTATTTTCACTCCAGTCATGGATAAATATTAGGGCAGACCAGGTTCTTTAATATTCGTATAGTAACCGGTCTTGAAGGTAAACTGTATTCAAACCTGTTAATATCCGTTTAAAAAGTAGAACAAGTTTCGCATCCTATTCATGCGGAGTAGTCGCTAAATATATATACACACATAAATATATATATAGAGAGAGAGACAGAGACAGAGAGACAAACAGAAAGACAGACAGAGGCAGACCAAATACATGTGTGTATGTGTAACAAAGAGACAGAGAGTGCTGTGTTTCTGCTTCCTTAAACTTATCGATACAAAGTACAACAAAAATATTTATTGAATTCAAGGTATATATATACACACACACACACACACACACACACACACAAACATATATATATATATATATATATATATATATATATATATATATATATATATATATATGAATATTGAAGATTATCAATTGTAATTATTGATTAAATTAAAAGTATAACATGATTCCCGAAAAGTCAACTAAGATGAAAAGTAATGAATTCAACTGAAATAAAATAAAATAAAATAAAAAAATGAAATATTTATTACGAGCAAAGGATATATGGAAAACAGTGTGTATTTCTGACAGTATTTTTCCCTAAATCATTTCATGTTTCGTCTGGAAGAGTCATATCATTTTATTGTAGAAAAAGATTACAACAAATTAGATTTTGCGTATCAGACGTACAGATTTTCATATGCGAATGTCGGCTTTCACGTTTCATTAGGTATAAATCCACGGAGTGTCCCTAAAGTTTTGCATTATACAAGTGAATTGAAAACATAATTAAAAGTAATAAATTGAGAGCAATATTGAACAAGTCCTGGCGACAACACCCCATGAGACGCCAACTATACGGCCACTTGCCTCCCATCACGAAAACTATACATGTTAGACGAGCCAGACACGCCGGACACTGCTGGAGAAGCAAGGACGAGCTCGTAAGTGATGTACTCCTATGGACCCCCACATATGGCCAAGAAAAAGCAGGATGACCAGCCCGAAATTACATACAGCAGCTATGTGAGGACACAGGATGTAACCCAGAAGACCTGCCGGAGGCGATGAATGATAGGGAGAAGTGGCGAGAGAGGGTCAGGGATATCCGTGCTGGCGGCACGACATGATGATGATGATGATGATGATAACTTTTTCAAGATACTTTTTATAGGGCACGCAATGGGTACGTTCCTACTTAGGAGTAGAGTCCAGTCGGGGCAGTAGACTATGCCGACTGTATCCCTGCAGAGGGGGGGGTTAGACCCCCGCTAACGAGTGTCCTAGATATGAGAGTATACTGCTTCAGACGGTGAGTCACTAATCGTAAAGCTCGGGGAATGCGGAGTACAACTTCACTGCTAATGCTCCCAGGTCAACTCTTACATGGTTGCTATGACAATGAAGGGGTACTCTGGCCTGGAGTGGAAGAACCTGATAGGGACCTATCTATGGGTCAAATAGAACGGTTTGACATTTTAACTGTTGGCTGGTTGTTTGGGTTTTATGGCATAGCAACTGTTGTAGGTTATTTAACGTCAAATCCATTAATATTCAAGAAATAAGTTCTATTTAAAATAATTCAGTTTAGCGTGAGTGCATAATTTAATTGTCAAAAAAATTTCTATTTCAAGCTATTCAGTTTATTCAAACTGTTCTAATTCAAATAATTCAGTCTAGTATCAGTATAGCTTTGGTCCACACACAGTTCAATATCAAAACAATTCTATTTCAAACAATTCAGCTTAGTATAAGTACGCAGTTTAAATGTCAAAACAGTTCAATTTCAAATAATTCAGTTTAGCATAAGTATGCCTTTTAGTTCTATTTGGCCTATAGATAGTACACTTATCAGGTGCTACATTTCCGGGCCACAGTGACCCTGGGAGCGATGGCAATGAAAGGGTACTCTGGATTCCTCAAAGTTCCAGCATTACTAGAACCTTACCCGCATATTGTTTTGTGTCATATCTAGGACACTCGTTGGAGGAGTCTTACCCCTCTGCAGAGAAGCAGTCGGTGTATTCTACAGCCCCAGCCAACTGAGCAACATTTTATCTGTGTTCAAACAAATTACTTATGATAAATTGAATTATCAGAAATAGAACAGTTTGACCATTTAACTGTATGTAAACAGATGAAAAGTGTCTCATTGAATTGTTAGTGATACATAGCAATACTTGGAACCATTCAACTGTGTGCAAATGAATGAATAATGTGGAATAGAATAATTAGTGCTTAATGGTAGTACTTGTAACCACTTTAATGTCTGCAAACAAATGATTAATATTGAATAGAATATTATATAATTATCAGTGTTAGGTAGCAATAGTTGAAACCATTTAACTGTAGAAACAACAGCAAAACTATTGTGAAAACAAATTCATTCTAAGTCAATTAAAAATGAAATTACCCACAAACTTTTCACTTAGAAATCATATTTGTGCATCATATTTGTGTCCAAACAAATGACTGATATTAAATGGTTACATGGCAATACTTCATCATCATCATATCGTGCTGGCAGCACGGATATCCCTGACCCTCTCTCGCCACTCCTCCCTATCGTTCATCGCCCTAGGCAGGTCTTCAGGACAACAACCTGTATCCTCACATAGCTGCTGAATGTACGTTCGTGCTGGTCGTCCTGCTTTTGCGCGGCCGTGTGTGGGGATCCATAAGAGTACATCTCTTATGAGTTCATCTCTGCTTGTCCTGCATGTCTGGTTCGCCTAACTTGAATAGTTTTCGTGATAGGGGGCAGGTGGCCGTACAGTTGGTGTCTTGTGGGGTGTTGCTGCCAGGACTTGTTCAGGATTGCACGCAGCATTCTTGTGTAATTGCCATCTAGTTTCTTCTCCAGCCGTTTTGTTAGCGTCCATGTAGTGCATCCATATAGCAGTATCGATGTGACCGCTGCCTGGAAGAAACTGCGTTTCATTTTATCGGTTAGGTCTGATTTCCATATAGTCGATAGCCTATTGATAGCTGTCCATGCTTTCGTTAACCTCGTTTCGATGTCCTTTTCGGTTGATTCGACGCTGCTTCCTAGGTACGTGAATTTGTCTACTAGTTTAAGAGGGGTTCCTTCTAGAGTGGAGATGTCCCCCGTTTGGTTATAGCACATATATTCCGTTTTGTGTGCATTAACATGGAGGCCTATGCTTGCTGCTGCTCGTTCCAAACTATGCAGAAGTGTTTCGGCTTGGTCAGGTGTATTTGCCAGTATCGCTATGTCATCGGCGTAGTCGGCGTCGGTAATTGTTGTTGCGGGGTATCTTCTGCTTCTTTTCTTCGTCAGTTCGAAGCCATTCTCTTTGATTTTGTCAATCGATGTTCTAAGTACGTAGTCTAGACAAATGATAAAGAGATACGGAGCCAGCGTGTCTCCTTGTAGTACTCCTGCTACTATGTCGAAGTATTCTGTGTCTCCATCTGGTGATCGTACTTTTACTTTAGTGTTTCTATAGAGAATCGTTATTGCCGCTACGGTTTCTTTAGGTATGCCGTACGCTAGTAGGATTTGTTCCATCTTTCCTCTGTGAATGGAGTCGAAAGCCTTGGTAAAGTCGACAAATATTAATTTCGCTTGTAGGTTCTTTGCCCGTACACCTTCAAGGATTCTGCGGATGGTTAATATTTGTGAGGTCGTAGATCTATTTCTTCGGAAGCCATTTTGGTTTTTTCTAAGTATGTTGTCGATTTTGGGTTCTATTCGGTTTCGTAGTAGGGCATTGTAGATTTTGGCAGCTATGGATGTAAGTGTTATGCCTCGGTAGTTTTTGGCTAATCCGAGGTCCCCCTTTTTAGGGAAGGGGAGTATGCATCCCTTCGTCCATCTATCTATCGGATTTTGATTGTATACTGCGTTGCAGTGTCGGAGCAGTATGTCGTCGAATTGTCTGGTCTTCCATACTTCCGGGGGAATTTCGTCCAGTCCTGCAGCTTTCCTATTTTTAATTTTTCTGAGAACCGAGTGATTTATAGAAAGAAGAATTATTTGTATTAGATAGAAATACTTGAAACCATTTAACTGTATACAAACAAAAAAGAGCTCGGCTCATTTAAAAATGCTATGAACAAAATGTGCTTGCAAATCCTATACTTAATAAATATGTATAATGAGGATTTGGCATTAAATAACCTACAATGATTAATATGCCATAAAACTCAACCAAACCAAACCAAACTATTTAGGAGTAAATACCCTTTAAAGAGTTCAGTCAATTATGTTACTGTTCATATATCATATAGCACGAATACTCTTGTGAAACATTTGTATCCAAATATTTTCCCTCAAGCAATGGGTAGATAGTAGCGAGTATCATGACCGATTTCAGTAGTGTTGGTATTGCAACTGGTCTAGGAGTAGGAAAACCCCAAATTGAATTCAGTAAAACTACACTTAAAAATTAACTTCATGTCACATCCTACTCATGCGGTGAGGTTATATAAGTAAAGATAAAGTTGGCGACCTTAGTTAAGGGTGACCCGAACGCTACCTTTTCAATAGCTACTACACCGTGGTGTAGGAGAGGGCGCTAATCCTTTCCTTAGATTGCTCCACTTTACCCTTGATACGTACCTTATTGCTGAGTGTTAAGCTAGGTAGCATCAAGTACCATCTTTTGAGTCTTTGGTATGGCTCAACCTGGGATTGAACCCTGGTCTTCCGGACCATTGGCGAACACTCTGCCCTCTAGGCTAATGACCCGGTTATATATATATATATAATCCTCTATGTTCCAGGTTCTTACAACTAGAAAGATTTTCAAAATTTACCACGAATTAAATTCCTGAAGCAAAGCAGTGGTTTCTTTACTGGAATGAACACGCTGCCAAAAAACAATCGGTTGGAAAGACAGTATAGTTGTTTTATTTTAGATTGAATAACTATAGACACAGCATCATATCTCTGTATTAGAAAAATAAAAGTCAAAATTCACAATCATAGAAATAATTTTAAAAGATATAGACATATGTCAAATAAGTGAAAAAAAAAGACAAGGATAAAAAGTCTAAAAATAAATGTACCATTTGGATTTAATATGAAAATCTATCAACCGATCTGAAAACAAATAAAACCGATGAAAGTCGCTACTGATTTGAAAGATCCACCTCCACTTTAAAATAACATAGAAAAAATCCACATAAACAAAAAAGATGGTCAAGTCACGGCGAGTTAATCAAAAACACATTAAAGCAGGTGATCTCACGAGAGAGAGTGAGAAAATGGCAGACAAACAGACAAACAAATATATATGGAACCAACCAAAGATATTTTGATCAGACAACATTCTTTACACAAGATCGCTTCTCGGCCTTTTGGCTGGGCCATCTGGCATTCGTGCCGGATGGGCGATCGAAACCAAGAGCAGACTCGGGGCCGAATAACCTTCGGATAGGCGAGCTGCTTTTCAGACCCCTTGTATTGCACTAGACCTCATGGTCTAGTTCAAGCTATATGCTGGCATACGTGCCCGGATCTAGATTTAGGTCAGTGATACTGCTTGATTCATCAGACCCACATTGCACTTAGTGGATCAATGACTAGCAGGGTTCGAGTCTCGGCTCGTTCCCGACCTTCCCTTCCCCTTTATCCCCACTTTAATCGGCCTTCGGGCTTTTGACCTTGAGTCAAGTCCTGTCTGGCTGGAGGCAGCGACAAATATTCAACATTCTTTACACAAAATGCTACTCCAACAGTACAATTTACATCACTTTTCATAAAGAATATCAACTCCTTTAAAAATCTTTTAATTTTTTTTTAATTTAAAAAAAAATTGAAAACTTTCTAAAAAATATTTCTTTTTTCCACAAAAGTTTTTCTTCTGACGATTACCCAAGGTCAAAACTAGTTGAGAATCATCGAAAAATAAATTAAATTGGAGTGATATTCCTATATGTCTTATCCCTTATATATATATATATATATATATATATATATATATATATATATATAAGCGTTATATATATATATATATATATATATATATTGCGCTTTTATACCTTGACCAATCAGCTGAGGCTGTAGAATACACCGGCTGCACCTCTGCAGAGGGGTAAGATCAACCCCCAACAAGTGTCCTGGTATGACACTGAACAACCTGATGGTGAGGTTCTTGTAATGCTGGAGATTTGGCGGATGCGGAGCACCCCTTCATTGTCATCACTCCTAGGTCCAATCTGACTCGGAGTGGGAGCACCTGATCGGGTCCTATCTATGGGTCAAATAGAACTTAAATGCGTACTTATTCTTAACTGGATTACATACATATGTGGAGAGAAATATTTAACATTAAAAGCGCCTCTAAATTGTTTATTGCAATCTATACATAAAAATGGAGACAGCTTACCCGACGATCGTGGCTGCGAAACACGGTTTCATGATTTTTTACCGTGCCTTATATTTTTTATGATTGATTATATATATATATATATATATATGAATGTTTTTGCATTTGTGTGTGTTGGTGTGTTATCCAAATGAATACATACATAATTTGATAAGAGCAACTAAAGTTATTGCTAGAAAGTTAATTAATTGAATGTTAATTAATCAAAAGTTAATTAATCAGAATAATCTTGAAGTTTTAGCTATATTCTAGGCTGGTTAGGTTTTAGAGTGTGTTGTATTATTGATGTAGAGGCAGAATGAAGCCTCTCTAGTGTGAATAATGTCTTACTATGCGTACACCTTTAGCAAATCAAAGAGATGGACACGTCTGAATGTTGATTCCAATTGTCATTTCTCAGTAAATGCAGACCCCAGATTTTCGAGTTCAGATGATTGCTGTCAAAAGGTTCAGGATATGTGCATTTTTCAGCTGGTTGACTTTATACGGAACGGAAAACAATATTACTAAATTAAATAAGTAGACCAGTTTATATATATATATATATATATATATTTACTAACCCCTCTGCACGACACAAAGTCTGCTTTTTAAGCGGAGTTTAAATTTAAACAGCATCGCCCTATGGAACAGTTTATATATCTCAGCAGCAATATCTCTTCTACTGAAAGCGAGGTCAACACAGGCAATGGTAATTTCTTTTAAGGTTTTCTGCTAGATCCAGTTGGAGCATAAAGTCACTGTACCTTTTTTCTCTGTTGTCTGTACTTCACTCATTTCAAATCTATGAAAGAACTTTCGTCGTAGCAACATATTTTCACCTGTGGTGTATTAGTTATCATCTGAGGTAATAGACACGGCGACAAGAGTTCAAATCCGCGACAAGGCTGCTTGCATTTCACTTTGCACTAATACCCTTTAGAAAAGTATGAATCCAATCACTCTCCCTCAAGCCATGGGTAAATAGTAAACCAGACTAGGGTTTTTAGCCTTGGCTAGGTAACCAGTTTTAGAGAAGGAAAACTCTGAATCCAAATCTGTTAAATTTGGCATAAAATTGACTTTGTGTCCCATCTTTTCTGTGCGAAGGGTTGGTAAATGCATTCACAGTTTCACCTGCAGAACGATTTAACTTCGCGTTGTTTAGGTTCCCTTAAGACAGCGTAGTTGTTCCGACGGTTGAAATCGAAACCGTACCAGTTACGAGTCAGCTACACAAGGAAGAAAAGGAAGCAAAAGCAAATTCCGAGAAAATACTCGTTTCTTAATTTTCTTCACGAATTCGTCCCATCACACGTGACCTTTCGTAAAATGAATTTGAGTGCTTTAATTAAATACTAATGCAACATGGAGTGCAGTCGAAATTGCCTTATCCTACTCAATGTTTAAACCACCGATTGCAACCTTTTCCCTTTCTGGCAGGGGATGTCCTTGTGGTGTAATGTTTAAAGCGATGGACTGCGAAATCGTTGTAAGCGAGTTCGAAATCCAGTCGCGCTAATACGTTCACATTCAGATAAATACCCTAGGAAAAGGTATGAACCCCCTTAACTTCTTAGTTATGGGTTAAATAGCACCACTACTGTTCTTCTAGGAAAATGGCTTTGGCATTAAATAACCTTACAAAAGTTGATATGCCATTATACAAAGAAACCAAATCTTCCTGGCAGATCACTGGGTTACCAGACTCGAACTCTCTCTCGTCTGTGTCACAAATCTTCACTCTCACATCCAATCTATATCTTCCGATTGCTATTTAGTTGATATGGAGTCCTTGCGTCGGGGAAAGAAAACCCTTTTTTCCGCACAGGACACCAAACTTAAAGTAATAAAAAAGCCATACTCATTTCTACTGACCTCTTATCGTACTAACACCAAAATCCTCAGTTTATGACGGATATTAGCATCTCTTTCAAACTCATATCTTCCGGGGATTAAATAATGGGTTCGCTTCAAAGTTTCGAGTAGGCTCCCGAATTCGAATAATAACACCTGAAAAAGACCGAAGGATACATCGACCGAAACGTTGTGAATATAACAATAAAGATGAATACAAGAGCCTAAATAAACAAAATGATAAAAATCATATACAGAAATCCACATCTTTCAATTTTATCTCCAACAAAATCTGCCTGAATTTTTATAGTTGTTTACATATTCTGTTGAATTTCTACATACGCACACGCACACCCTATGCACATTAGCTACCCAAGTCTCGACACCCGTACAATTACACTCACTCTAACACGCATATCCTTGCATATATGTTACGTCTTTACGCACATATATTTATATAGACATGCTCGCATCTACATGCTCATGTATTGTTGCAACTAAACATGTGCCCTCAGGAGCAGAAGAGCTTATAGTGTCACGAAGTAGCTTCCGGTATTTTTTCTCCAGATATGTCCTACTTTGTGACACTATAAGCTCTTCTGCTCTTGAGTGCACTGGACTAGGTGCAATAATACATGTGCATGTAGATGCGTAACGGCGAGGCATATATGCAAGGATATGCGCATTGGTTATAACCGAATAATCAGAACATACATTTCTTAATATCAAGGGATATATCCTGACTTCTGCTCTCTAATTATCATTATCATCGTCAAGGCATATCGATTCCTTTGACTCTCTCTCCCCCACCCCCTCTCTCTCTCTCTCTCTCTCTCACACACACACACACACCAACTCTCTCTCTCTCTCTCTCTCTCTCTACACAATTAGTGTTTTGTTAGGCGCTGCTTCCAGAATTTGTTGAAAACTGCCAGCGTTTCTTCAAGCTTTTCCTTAAAATCCAAGAGGTGAATCCATACAATAGTACTGACACGGCTACAGCATGAAAGAATTCCAGTTTTATCTTAACAAAGATTAGTTTTCCAAAGGGTCGCTAAACTGTCAATAAGAGTCCCTCCCTTGCCTCCGCGTGTGTTAACATCGCTTTTAGTAGATGAGATATTGCTACTGAGGTATAAAAACTGGTCTACGAATTTTATTTTGTACCATTGTTTTCCTGTACGGTTCCTCATTAGGGGGTTTTGTAAGGCAAGTAAGTATTACTAGTTTGTTCAATATTCTATTTTTGTTTGGATCGAACTCTGGGAAACATTCAAAAGCTTTTGCAGGGTTGATATATTAAAGCCCTGGATTAAAATTATGAACAACTCATTTTTAAAAACTTGTGAAGATGGTCATGCCGTAACGGTTACCGCTGTAAGACATGGACCAGATGACCCAAGTTCAAAATCAGGACGAGACTGTTTGCATTACACATTGTGCCACTCCCCTTCGGAAAAGTATGAATGCAAATATTCTCCCCTGAGCTATGTGTAAATAGTTAGACAGATTGATCTGTTTATGGTATTACAACCGGTCTGATAGAAAAAAAATCTTCTGAATTCAAAACAGTTTTATTCCGCTTAAAAACAGACCTTGTGCCACATCCTTCTCGCGGCAGAAAGGTTGAGTAAGTACATATTTACAAACTTGCCGTCTACTTTAAACAAGTGTTTAACGAAAATGGTTCGTAAAATGAGCGTACGAACTGTAATATTAAGCAGCAAGAGTTATCTTTCCTAAACTGAGAATATCTCTCTTAGAGGAACTCTTTAGTGAAAATCCATCATAAAATATTTACCTTTACTTCAGTTACATAGTAAGTTTTAAAAGTGAATAAAGCTTCTAAAATTTTCATTCGTTTGTCGTGTTCACATGATACATGCTACTTTCTGATACTTATGAAAACATTTGGTTTCTTTAGATTGAGAAAGTAACTAGTTTTGGAAAGATGAAGCATAATACTAGTGAAATCTATTAATAAAAATCACTCACAAAATAACTAGAATTAGAAAGATGAAGCACAATACTAGTCAAAATTATTAATAATAATGATTAACAAACTAACTAGAATTAGTTGGATAATGGATAATGCTAAGCAAAATTATTAAGCCTTTTCAATGTTTTTGAACTTATTCGATCAGTAAATAAGGATAATTACTATGAAGAATTTGATGCGAGTGTTTATTGGTAGGTATATAGATATATAATTGCTGTATATACTTTAAACTAAGAAAAACAATTGTGAAATTGACGCTAAATGATAACCATACGTACCAGTTTCTACATAGAAATAATCTACGAGAGTTATTCAATAAATAAGGTCAATTTTATCTAAAGAGTTGGAGATAGATAGCACAGCTTCCAGTTGCAACTTTTTTTTTTTCAAAGAAATCAATAATGACTGAATTTTCATATTCGGGAAAACTGTCTGTATGACCTTCTTTACTGATCGCATCACCCTGAAATTTTTCTTTACTGGAGAGCCAGTGTATTTCCACTACATGAACTGTCTTTTCGATTCATGATCGTTGTGGCGAACACATGGTTAGTCTATTTGTAAACATTTTTTTTACTAAAATATGCTTCTCCGTGAACATGACACATTGTTCTGTAAATTTCACATGGTTTGCACTTCTCAAGTATAAAAATTTTGATGACAGAACTCTTTTCAAGCCTGGAGCCCTATTTTTGATTAGTTGCTATTTTTAAATACCTTCAAAACAAATATTTTTGCGAGATTAAAATAATTTTTCCCATAAACCAATTTCAAACAACATTAGGGGGAAAAATCGGAAAAAAATATTTTGCTTTTTAGAAAAATCCTTTTTTTTTATTGAGTGATCCTCTTTTAATCGAACAAAATGTTTTAGAATTTCGTCAAGTGAACCAACTGGAGGAAATTATCTATATTTATTATATCTGTCAATTTGATTGCACAAGAACTTATGAAATCACTGGAAATGGTTCAAAAAGTCACATTTTCTTTTTGCAGGTATTAAACCCTAAGAATCAACTTTCGTTTGGTCGTTTGTCACACAATTCAAAGTCTTCAATAAATTCCGCCTCCGTCTCATCCTAAAAGTTCTCACACCTCTAACGATGAGCTACATCGGTGTTCCAAAATGAAGTGTCTCCAAGGAGATCAATTATTCCGAAGGTACCACTGGTTCAAATATATCCTGCTGCTCTCTGGATAAGAAATAGCCAACAAGGCAATTTCACCTAGCCCTCTTTTCGGTGGAGAAAACATCAAGGCTCTCAGCTAAATAACACAGGTTGCAACTGTAAAATTGTACTTGGAGCCCACATCTTTACGGTGTCTGCTGATGAAACCGTGAATTTCTCCACACCACGAGACCTGATGCTGCCAATTGTCAATCATGGAGCATAATGATCTGGGATGTCAATTCATCGCGTAGGATCGTCTTAACTCAGGGGTGGATAAACTTTTTGGTGGGATCGCTGGGGTATAAATTATCAAAGAGTCGCATCTTTTAAAATCAAAAGAATTATGTCACGATTTTTCACTTTGACCGGTTTCCATATCGAACTCAGTCTGTCCTAGTATTTATTAATAGCTAAAAGAAGAATTATCTGATTCATACCTTTCCTAAAAGTATCAGTGCTATGTGAATTATAAATAGCTTCGCCCAGGATTTGAACTCGGGTCGCTATGTTTATTTTCTACGACGGTAAATTTAACTTAAGGATGTGTTCCTGGTGAAATGGTTACCTTCGTAGAAAATAGACATAGCGACCCGAGTTCAAATCCTGGGCGAAGCTGCTTACAATTCTCATAGCTCTGATACTTTTAGGAAAGGTAATAATCAGATTATTCTTCCTCCAGTTATAAGTAAATAGTTGGACAGACTGGGTTCTTCAGCCTTGATATTATCATCATGTCGTGCCACAGACACGGATATCCCTGACCCTCTCTCGCCACTTCTCCCTATCGTTCATCGCCTCTGGTAGGTCTTAAGGGCTACATCCTGTATCCTCACATAGCTGCTGAATGTATGTTCGAGCTGGTCGTCCTGCTTTTGACCAGCCATATGTGGGGGTCCATAGGAGTACATCACTTATGAGCTCGCCCCTGCTTCTCCAGCAGTGTCCTCCATGTATGTTCGTCTAACTTGGATATTTTCGTGATGGGAGGCAGGGGGCCGTATAGTTGGTGCCTTGTGGGGTGTTACCCCCAGGACTTGTTTAAGATTGCTCGCAGCATTCTTGTGTAATTGCCATGTAGCTTCTTCTCAAGCCGTTTAGTTAGCGTTCAAGTAGTGCATCCATACAGCAGTATCGATACGACCGCTGCTTGGAAGAAACTGCCTTTCATTTTATCGATCAGGTCTGATTTCACAGCCTTGATATGGAAACCGGTCAAAAAGAAAAAAATCAATTCAAGCCTGTAAAACACAGCTCTAAAATTGACCTTGACTAGTTTGGTTTTATAGCATATCAACAATTGTAGCTTATTTAATTCCAATCTTGTTTATACATATATATTAAATGCCTGTATGATTTGTAAAAAAAATTTGTTGATTACATTCTGAAAGGACCCTAATCTCTTCTTGCACACAGTTAAATGATTCCCAGTATTGCTATATAAATCACAATTTATAAAATTTATAAGTAAAAAGTAAAGTTGGCGGCCTTAGTCGAGGGTAACCCGAAGGCTCCCTTTTCAATAGCTACTACAGCGAGGTGTAGGGGAGGGCGCTACTCCAATTATAACTTCAATTTGATTGAACACATAGAACTGCATGTTGTTCCTTTATGATTGATTTGTCGCAGTTTTTTTGTTGAATACCTCATTCAAATAATACAGCAGCCACATTCTCTGTTGTTCGCATAAAATTAATGTTTTTTTTCTTTTTTGTTTTTTTTCACACGGAGATGCAACTAAAACAATTTCTCGGAAGGATGATTCGAAAAAAATAGAAATATTAAAAAATGAAACCCTAATTACTCTATAATTCGTGAAACTGAGAGTTCTAAGATAATAAGGAAACTTGCTGTCACTTGATGTTCAATGAAAATCATAGAATATGACTGATTTTTATACTCCATAGGAGTATAAAATAACAAAAGAATTACTTGTACGAAATTTGAGTTCGCGTGGCTAACGGTTCTTGGGTTGAGGCGAGGGTCTGGTGTGGTAATGAATGTTTCCGCTTGGATTGGGTTGGAGGTGTGAGATACTTTACTTCTAATCTCATCACCATGAGTGACAGTAACTTTACCTTAGTGAGTCAGCGTTTTGTGTCAAAAGTCAAATGGCTGGTCAGCTTTATTTCAGAAAAAAAAACAAAAAAACAGGCGGGCTCTTAACAAGAAGACAAGCTTATCTCACCCATGATAAGGTTGGTTTTGGGGGTTTGTTATTGTATTTCTTAAATCTATTTCGACTAAGCATCAATCAAAATCAAGTGTCCTGTTGCGAGTAAAAGACAACTCTCTCTCTCTCTCTCACACACACACATACACAAACACGTACACATACTCACACATCTATCATATGTTCATACACACGTCTCTCTGACTCACTTAAATGTTCTTAAAAGGTGCATGTTAAAATAAATGTGATGTTTTATATACATGTAAATAGAAATGCGTATGTTTTACATATATGTAGATAGATACCGACCCATGGGTCTAATGAGTAGAGTGTTCTCCAATGGTCTGGGAGACCAGGGTTCAATCCCAGGTCGAGACATACCAAACACTCAAAAAACGGTACTTGATGCCGCCTTTTTTAACACTCAGCATTATAAGGCGAGGATCAAGGGGAGTGAAGTAATCCTGGGAATGGAGTAGCGCCCTCCCCTACACCAGCTATCGAAAAGGGAGCCTTCTGGTCACCCCCAACTAAGGTCGCTAACTTCACTTACTAGATAATTAAGACTTGTTATGCATAGAAACTCTGCCATTGGCCTAATGAGTAGAGAGTTTACTAATGGTCCGGGAGATCGAGGTTCAATCCCTGGTCCAGTCGTACCAAAGACTCAAAAAGTGGTTCTTGATGCCGCCTTGCTTAATACTCAGGATTATTAGGTAAGACCATGGGTAAAGTTGCGCAATCCAGGTAATGGATTAGCGTCCTCCCCTACACCTCGGTGTGGTAGCTATTGAAAAGAGAACCATTGGGTCAGCCGCGACTTAGGTCGCCAACTTTTACTTACTATACTTATGCATAGACACACAAACACGCGCGCACACACACACACACGAATACACACACACACACACACAAAAAAAACATACACACACACACACATATATATATATATATATATATATAGAGAGAGAGAGAGAGAGAGAGGTGCTCTTAGTGTAAACGTTATCGTCGTTGGAAATGGACTCTGTGACCCAAGTTCAAATTCTGGACGAGGTTGTTGGTATTTCGCATCGCAGTAATACACTTGAGAAAGGTATGCATTGAACTATTCTTTCTCCATCTGCAGATGAATAGTAGGACAGGCAGAGTTCTTTAACCTTGATATGACACTTAGTCTAAGAGAAGAAAACTCTTAAATTAAAACCTGCAAAACTAGGTCATCAAAAGTGACCTTGTGCTTTATCCTGCTTGTATGGAGGGATTGTTAGATATATATATATATATATATATATATATATATATATATATATACATACACACACACATATCTATATATAAATATGTGTATTTGGGCAGCATTTGATCATTAATGCATATTTCATTGAACAATATAGACATGTTTTGTCTACATATTTTAGTATATGTCCTTTCGAGTTGCCGAATTGATTTTATAGTATCCGTCGGAAATTGGTTGATGAAACTACCATAACTAATTGTTACCCTAATACTTTCTGTCCGATCTTGGGCATCATCAGGGGTGTGTATATTGCAAAAGAGATGAGACATTTGCATGTACATTGCAACTTTGTAAGTGCTTACTGGTGTGTTGCTGTAGAGTTTAATTCGTTTCTATAAGTAACAGCAGTAGCTAAAAACATTTAAGTACATTAGTCCTGGATTCAAAATTGGTTCTTTTGAGTTTGGGTTGTTTTATTCTGATATGGAGCACCTCTAGAATTTGTAATTTTTGTTTGTTATTTTGTTGTTCTAATATTGTTGTGTTATCGATAAAAATTGAAAACCAAAGTAATCCAAAAGGAATGAATTTATTACGAAGGAATAGTGAAGCCCACTAGCGAAGACCCTAGAAAGATTTTTTTTAGTATTCCTTGTTGTATCAATTTCTAAAATTTGGTCGGATATAAATTGGTAAATTTCTCGATTCTACGTTGCTTGGGTGATGTTTTTCCTTGAAACCAATGTTTGCCCAATTGCCTCTAAAAATCTGTTGTCATTCTTTGTGCTTTTGTAGAATTAATGAATTTTGTTGTACACACTTTCAACCCGTCAATTCGTAAGAGCCCAAGATTATTATTGCATACTATTACTGTAAGAGGAATCATTATGGAATTGTTGGGTTTTTTTTCAGATTTTCTTTCAAAAATGCCCTTTTTATTAATTGCAATTTCGTCAAATAGCTTCAACAGGAGATTACTTTTTCTCAACTTTGGTTTTCTCATTTTGTCTCAGAGGTTTTTCAGTATTGAAGTGACATCATTGTCCATATCAATTTTCATGGGATAAAATGTCATTCAACTTTATTTTTTTCACGGGTGTATTTATTGCCCATATTTCGGTGTTTTATCTTAGAGAAACTGTGCCTTCTACTCTTTCTATCCTTCTTTTGTAATTGCATACTCCATGAAAATTATCTTTCTTTTTCCAGTTTGAACATATTTTTCGCAGGTTTGGACATTTATTCTTATTTCTCTCATGTTCCTTGCAACAAAATTGTTGAAGGTCTCTTGATAGTCTCGTTGTTGGCTGAACTCTTTAATCAATTCTAAGGGTTTTAAAAATTCTTTGCTCGCTTCTAAATTAATGTTACTTACAATAACCTTTCAAGTATTCTGTGTTTGAGCGACGTGTCCTGCATGTTTTAGATGAATCTGTAGTTGTCATTATTTCCCCAGTTTTTTTAGTATGCAATATTTAGATACTTCCTTTAATCTATTCACGTATTGTATTATAGAGTCGTTTGGGTCATGTCTGGCCTCCATAAATTTGGTTCTCTTAGCATCTAGTAATTGTTTTGTTTTTTTTCTTTTTTGTTCGTATATTTTTCTTAACTAGTCTAACAATCACTTCACAAGTTAATTCTTCTAATTCTTTTGGATAAGCCATTGTTAAAATTTTCTTCCCAGATCCATAGTATATCTATTACGAGAAATATGTCTGTGATTTCATTCTCTTTTCCTCTAGCTTTTTAATCTTTTAATTTCTTAATCCTTGTTAATGATGCGAAACATCTGATCCATGTTTCCATTTATTCCGCTTCGTCTAGCGTGGTTAAGGCATTTATCAGTGATGCCATTGTTATGATATGTATATCTCGCAGAGTAAATGTTGACTGACCAATAAGATTAGCACGGCCAGTTGATATTGGGTTACTTCTTTTATGGCTGCATCTAACTTACAAACGACACTACAGTAAATAAAACTTATTCTAATGAAAAATGAGGTATAGCTTGACTTGAATATTTATTGAAATATGACAGTTAGGAAGAGATTATATATATATATATATGTGTGTGTGTGTGTGTGTGTGTGTGGTTGAATTAGGGGAATATAACTATGGTTAAGTTCACCACATATGTTTAATAAAACGATTGCAGTCATTCAAACCACAAACCGAAGAGTAGAGAAAAAGTGATTTGGAAATTTGTAACTCAATAGAACAGAATGGAAGTAAATAATGAAAGTGAATTCGACAATATAGAGAAAAATGGATTTGAAAACAAGTAAGTCAATAGGACAGATTGGACGTAAATGTTAGCGTGTAAAGAATTGGAGCGAATGAAAATAAAGGGAGAAAGAAAGAGGATGATTTTGAATGGAAGAAGAATGACAGCAATGGAAAGAAAGAAAGAAAGAAAGAAAGAAAGAAAGAAAGAAAGAATTAACTGGGAATTAAAAGAAAGAAAGAAAGAAAGAAAGAAAGAAAGAAAGAAAGAAAGAATTAACTGGTAATTAAAAGAAAGAAAGAAAGAAAGAAAGAAAGACGAACAAGATTAAAAAGAAAAAGATTTTAGGAAAACAAAGAGGATGAAAAAAGGAGAGAAAAATTAATATTCACGAAGAAGAAAAAGGAATGAGCGGGCGAGTAATGAGTTAAACATTAAAAATGAAAAGAAAAGAAAAGAAAAAAGAAGAGGAGAGATGTAGAGAAAGAGTGAAATAGAAAAAAAAAAAAGAGAAAATGAATTTGAAGATAGAAGAAAAGAAACGTTGGAAGAATCGGCAATAAAGAAAGACGTTAACCAGGATACCAAGGAATAAATTAGACCAATTTTGAACAATTTTGGAAAAAAAAAACTGAATATGAGCACAGGTAAAAAAATCATACATAATAGTAGTAATCCTAGTCAAGTAAGAACATTAAGTTTATAACTCCCAAAAATTTATTCTGAACTGTCTAGCAGGACACATAGCGTAACAGTTATAGTCGTTGGTTCCCTAAGATTCTAAGGAGTCAATTATCTGGATGTTGCAGGTTCAATCACCGAGCATCGTCTCAGAAATCAAGACAACTTATACCAATTTTGAATCATGAATTTTCCACGTATGTTTTATTTTTTCAGGTTTTGTCTACTGTGCTGCAAACCAGAATCGGTTGTGTACTGTCTGTGAAGAAAGCAGCACCATGATGCAATTCACTCCACCAGAAATTTGGAAATGACGTTCTATACTGCTGGAAGCATTTGTACGAAGATTTCAGACTGCTTAGGTTTCATTCTGAGGACAACTTCATATTCATATTAATAAAAATCAAAGACCTAATCCGCATCATGTTTGGGATGGTCTCCTGCGATGGTGACGTTATGCCTCTATTGATCTTCCTCCATGGCCTCAAATTGAACATGAAAGCCTACATCATGTTCCTAGAGAAGGAAGTGCTCCCTGGATTGAGAAAATGGCCGTTGGAAGACGCTACGTCTAGTAACAGGACTCTGCAATACGCTATTCAAGCAGACGAAACCATTTTTGGCTGTCTGAAAATTGTTGTGACCACATCACACCAAATACCAAGTCGTCTAACTCCCTAAACAGCATTCCTCTTAATTATTATGTTGGGTACAGTTGAGCGAGAGAGCAAAAAAAACTACGTGCAACACCAAAGATGATCAGAAGACAAAGATAAAGGTAACATTTACCTATTTACTCAAAGAGGCCGTCGAAGATTCCGACGTCTTCAAGAGGCCATGGTTGAAGCCAATGGTGATTTCTTTGAATAGTATTTCAAGATATTTTTAATTGATTTTGGTAAATATATCTGATGAAGTGAGATGTCATCGTTATTTTCATTTTTGTATAATTTAGACTACAGTTTACCCATCACACCATGTACAATAATAGAGAGATGAGAGATATGAAGTGAGGAAAAGAAATTGAGAGAGAGAAAGAGAGAGAGAGAGAGAGAGAGAGAAGCGAGAGAAATCATACTAAATATTTTAATGGCAGAAAAGAAAAGAAAACCGCACTTTTACCAGATTTGAATAGGGTCGTAGATATAAAAAAAAAAAAAAAAAAAGGGCGGAGTAAAGACGAAAAAGTACCCAACCCCCAAAATGGAATGTATGTAAAGTTGACTTTGAAGATTTAGGGGTCGAAATACAAGCATACGTATAAAATCGGCTATCCAAACTCAACAGGCACCGGCAAGGGAATAGGTCGGCCGGATTTTATCTGGATTTTTAATCTTATCTCTCGACTTCAGCTCACGTTCGTTATTGCTTGTCAAAGTCGGAAGGACACTGGTTGCTTTTGTGATTATCTTAATATTCTTCGTTGGGTTATCATCCACGACCCACATTACTGACCATAAGAAGAGGACGTAACGTTAACTAATTTTTAGATAAATGTAATAGTAAAATTAACTTTACTTTCATGGGGCTTTTGGTTTGGTTTATTTGTTAAATGGCATATCAACCTTTATGGGTTATTTAAGTTTAAATTCATCTTCCTAGTGGGACAGTAGTGGTACTATTTAATCCATGGCTGGTGGGGGGAATGGAGTTGATACCTTTTTTCAAGAGTATTAGCCTGAAAGGGAATGTGATTGCTCAACTGGACTTCGAACTTGTTTATAACAATGTCGCTGACCAGCATGTTAACTACTGCGCCACGGGACCTCTCCCTCAAATGGGGTTTCATATTTAAACCTATAAAATTGATGAGATGCTCTTAGTGTAATTGTTTTCGTCATTGTACATAAAATCGGTGACCTGGACGAGGCTTCTTGCATTTTACTTCGCGCTAATGACCTTGAGGCTTATCAATTAAAGTGTAGAACCGGGTAGATAAATATATAATAAAATCTATACAAGTAAACTTCACAATACATATATCATATTGCAGTTGTTTGTATCATTTATCATACTGACCTAAAAAAGTCTCATTTAAAACTAGTATATATATATATATATATGTGTGTGTGTGTGTGTGTGTGTGTGTGTGTGTGTGTGTGTGTGTGTGTGTGTATACTAACATTTATGTATAGCTTTAATCGATTCACTTATAGCGTTATGGTAATCATTAGAGGGAATGGAATTGGCAACCGGAGATCAAATCCTGGATGAAGTTGTTTGCGCTTCACAACAATTAAATGCTCTTTGAAAAGGTATGAATCAATCTGTTCTCCCCTAACCACATATGGGTAACTATTTTGGTAGAATGGATATTTTGACCTTCGTCTAGGAGAAGGCAAAACTTTGAATTCAAACAAGCTGTACTCCTCAGAAGAAGTGACCATGTATCACATCCTGATCGTGTTGGGGTGCTTCTGTGAAGAAGGCAAAAGACAGATGAAGAATTCTCAAACGAAATCCTTATACCTTTACCTACTGAATCAGACCCTCAGGAAAAACGTAAGAATAGTCAACGAGAATCACATAGATGTCCCACAAAATAAAATTGTTCCAAGCTTGAACTATATACCAAATTCAATTGATTAATAGCCGGCATTATAAACAGCGATGTTTGTACTTTGAAGTATTTCCGAATCTGAATACCTCGCAAATTCAAATGTTAATGTATAATTAAACCAAATTGTCACAACGTCAACTCTAGTATTACGCTTGCCAAGAATTATATATATATATATATATAAAGGGAACAAAGGGATGAAGACATGATTTTAATTTGTAATGAAATGAAATCGACTAAAATAAATCTGAGGGGTCTTTCGAACGAAAAATTTCAAAGAGATCGTAAACAACTGTACCCTAGTCGGCTGGGACTGTAGAATACGCCGACTGCACATCTGCAGGAAGGTAATACCCTCTCCAACTTGTGACCTGGCTTGGACACTAAACTTCATTTAATGGTGATGTTCTATTCCAGGAGCTTTGGGAAATGTGGAGTACCCTTTCACTGCCATTACTCCCAGGTCTACTCTGATCCGGAGTGGTAATACCTGTTAGGGTTCCATCTATGGGTCAAATAGAACTACTTAAATCATATACTATATGTGAAACCATTTGACTGGGTTGTTTGTTGGATGGTTGTGTTTTGCGGCATACCAACTCTTGTAGGTTATTTAATGCGAAATCCTGTTTACATATATCTATTGAAAAATGATGTATAAAAGATCAGTCTGTTGGTAACCAATTTTAAATCAGTCTGAGCTCATCGTTTGCTTACAGTAAAATGGTTTCAAGTATTGCAAACTAACACTGAAAGTTGTATTTGCACTCAGTTAAATGATTTCAAGTATTTTTATCTAACACTGGTAATTCTATTCAACATTATTCATTCGTTTGCTCACAGTTATTCCGAGTATTGCAAAGTCAATCTAATAATTCAATTTAACAGTCATTTGTTTGCACTCAGTTAAATGCTTCCAAGTATAGAAAATGATAAAATATTTCTATTTGATCCATAGATGGGACCCTAATAGGTACTTCCACTCCGGGTCAGAGTAGACCTGGGAGTAATGACAATAAAGGGTTACTCCAAATTCCGCAACGCTCCAGGACCGGAGCCTCACCATCCGATGCAGTCTAGCGTCATATCTAGGACACTCTTAGAAAGATACAGTCGGCGTTTTCTATGGTCCCAGCTGACTGGTTCCCATTTAACTGTGTGCAAACAAATCATTAATATTAGATAGAATTATTAGTATTAGATAGCAATGCTTGAAACCATTCCACTATGTGTATTGGAATGAAAATGTTGAATAGAATTTTAAATGTTAGATAACAATACTTGAAACTATTAAGTGTCCTGGGTATGACATTAAACTACATCGGATGGTGACGCTTCAGTCTTTGAATTTGGGGAAGACAGAATACACTTTCATTAGCATTACTATCGGTTCCACTCTTTCTCAGAGTGGTAGTACCTGTTAGAGTCCCATCTATGGGTCAAATAGGTTATTAAAATACTATATTTGGTTTTCTAGTCGGGATTAGGAGATCTGTTTGTATCTCAAAGTCTCAGAGAAACTAATGAGTTTCTTCTTTCTCTTCTTCTTATTTTATTGTTATATTCTTTGCTGATGGTCTTTCATCGGAGTCTGAGTGATAGCAAGTCCCCTCCTCAGATATCCAGGACTCTATTCAGTATCTGGTTGATCAACATTGGATTGTCTGGATTTCTGTTCCGATTTCCGATTCCAAGCCACCTATCAAGGCTTCTGGAGACCGTTTAAGCGCACCATTTACAATACGGTATCATGTTCCCCTTGATTATTATTATTATTATTATACCGAACCTTTGGTGATTGAACCGAGCGCATCGATTATTATTATTATTATTATTATTATACTCATTCGAGAGTTTCCACTGGGGTTTGAATGACAGCAAATCCCCTCAAGTCTCCAGGACTCTTCTTAGTATTCTGGCCGATCTCAAAAATGCTGTAGTTCGGATAGTCTCCACTCGTCCTCTTATTTCTAACTCCTCCTGTCCTTGTACCAATCCTTTGGTGCTTGCACCGAGCTCATCGATTATTATTATTATTATTGTTCACTCATTAGAGCTTTTCACATCAGCGATAGCCGATGGTTTTTCACTGAAGTTTGAGTGACAGCAAGTCTCCTCAAGTCTCCAGGACTCTTCTTAGTATTCTGGCAGTTCTTAACAATGCCGTCGTTCGGATGGTCTCCACTCGTCCGCCAACCTCCAAGTCCTCTAGTCCCTTTAGTAATCCCTTAGTTACTGTTCCAAACGCACCAATTACACTTGGTATAATTGTCACCTGCATGTTCCACAGTTTTTTCAGTTCCCTAGCAAGGTCGAGGTACTTATCCTTCTTTTCACATTCTTTCAGTTTTATTCTGTGGTCTGCCGGGACAGCAAAGTCGACTATTTTGCAAGTTCTCTTTTTTTCTTTTTATTATTATTATTATTATTATTATTATTATTATTATTATTATTATTATTATTATTATTATTATTATTTATACTAAACTATATACAGCAGCAAAATAGCAACCACGCAAACAATAATTAACTTTTAAAAATAATATATAACTATCGGGGCATATTAAGATTTAGTCGATACTAATCTGAATTTTTTTTTTTTTTTTTAACTTACTCGTCTCCACTGAATCTCATTGCACTAATATTTGTTCCATATTTCAAACGATAATATCTGGCCTTTTAACCGAATGATTATATCTCCTTTGCTCGCTGAAATGAATTTCGTTTCACTTTAGACAATAGCAGGAAATATCAGTAGCCTTATCTAAAAAAGGACCGAGCCAACAAACATCAAAGGACGATTAAAATAATCAGTGTTGAATATTTTTAACGGAAGGTCAGTTGGTCTTTGGTAAACTCGGAAACTTGGGTAAATATTTGTTGCGCTCAGACTTCCGGAGCAGGACTACCAAAAGAAAATGATCATACATAATGATATCACGATCTAAAACATACCAAATCTTTCAAAATTGTATGAAATCTATAACATATAATTATACAAGGCGCAGCATAAATACCTCCCACATTTTAAACAGTCACCTGTCTAGTGTCAGTAAACTTAGCAAATGCGAATAGTAGATAATATATTAGCATTTTTTCTAGTTTCGATCATGGGTTGGACCAGTGCACAACGTGGGTTTGCTGTAGAAACGTTAAGCCTGGTGAATATGCAATTGTTATAGGCGTTTGGTTGAAAAGTGCTTCTAAGTGAAATTATCTGGAAGTTTCTGATTCAATTCCAACTAAAGGTAAATTACAAGGAATACTCATTGAAGCTTGGCACCTGTGCCTGTCGTGTTTGGCAGAATTTGAACAATTTGCCACCGTGTATTAAAGGGGTTCGGTTCGAAGTTCTATATGAGCTCCCTAATTCGATATGAAGCACTTGAAGTAGGCCAAAGGATGCATCGGCCGAAACGTTGTGAGTGTAATGATGAAGATGAAGACTACAATCTGAATATTATGAGTGATGAAAAAAATTAATTGTTATACAGATAGGTTTTCGTGCAATTTTTTTTTTTTTTACACCGGAATGATACTCTTGCAGATAGAAAATCGATACTGCTATGGGTTGAAAATTCTATCCGTAACAGCATCATTAAAAAAAATTCATCCTTGATTATTTCAATCGTCCTTTGATGTTTGTCAGCTCGATCATTTTTCAGATAAGGCTATTAATATTTTTTGCTATTGTCTAGAGCGAAAAAAATTCATTTCAGCGAGCAGAAGAGATATAATCATTACGTGAAAAGGCGAATATTATCGTTTGAAACATAGAATGAATATTAGTCTGATGAGATTCAATAGAGACGAGTAGGTTATAAAAAGTTATTTCAGATTAGTATCCACTGATTACTAAATGTTTGTTTGATTTTTTATAGTACTTCTGAGTGTTGTTTTTGCAGCAATGTAACTTGCAAAGTGTAAATAATAATAATAATAATAATAATAATAATACCAATTGGGATTGGTGCTTTTGGCACGGTAACTAAAGGATTATTAAAGGGCCTGGAAGATTTAGAAGTTGGCGGCCGAGTGGAGACCGTCGAAACAATAGCGTTATTGAAAACAGCCAGAATACTGAGAAGAGTCCTGGAGACTTGAGGAGACTTGCTGTCATTCAATCTTCAGTGAAAGACCATCAGCGTAAGCTGATGTGAAAAACTCTAATGAATAATAATAATAATAATGATTTCAACAGAGAAGATAGATCTCTTCTGATAGCAGCAAGAACAACGCCATAAGAACTAACTATGTTTAAGCCAAAATAGACAAGATACAACAAAATAGCATATGTAGGTTATGTGGTGACTGATATGAAACGATCAATCATATGATAATTGAATGCAATTAGTTAGCACAAAAAGAGTATAATACTAGACACGACAAGATGAGGAAGGTGATCCAGTGGGAATTGGGGAAGAAGCTTAAATTTGACCATACAAACAAATGGTATATACACAACCGAGAATCCGCCCTAGAAAGTGAGATGCACAAACATCCTTGGCATTTTGAGATACAAACGGATCCCCTAATCTCGGCCAGAAAACCAGACTTAGCGATGATCAACGAAACAGAGAATCCACCGAGTAGTGGACTTTGCTGTTTTGGCTAACCACGAGGTAAAACTGAAAGAAAGCATAAAGAAAGATAAGTACCTCGACCTTGCTAGAGAACTAAAAAAACTATGGAACATAAAAGTGAAGGTGAAACCAACTGTTATTGGTACGCTCGGTAGAACCACAAAAGGATTGATAAAAGGACTGGAGGACTTGGAAATAAGAGAACGAGTGGAGATCATGCAAACCAAAACATTATCAATATTGGCCAGAATACTAAGATGATTCCTGGAGACTTAAGGAGACTTGCTATCACTCTGGTTCCAGTGAGAAACAATCATTTTAACTCTGCTACCACTCCTGGCCAGAGTAGACCTGGGAGCGATGGCAATGAAGGGGTAATCCACATTCCCCATAGTTCCAGCATTACTGGAACCTCACTATCAGATTGTTTAGTGATATATCCCGGACACCCGTTGGATGGGGGGATCTTAACCCTCTCTAGAGAAGCTGTCGGTGTATTATACAGTCCCAGCCGGCTGGGCAAGAGAAGAATGTAGATTCCCAATCAAAAGAAATAAACCGATAGTGTTTGAGTAAGTGATCATTCATAACTTACTGAAAAATTTTTTATTTCTTCACTTATTTATACTATTTGAGTAGACTCGAAATTAGTTTTTTAAAAAAGGTGATGATTTATCAATGAATCTAATTAACTAAAAAATTGCATTTTTATTATTCTCTGAGGGAAAAAATTTATTAAATTATTTTGTGTTTCGATCCTTCAAATTTTTCACGGCAAGTCAAATATTGTCGTCTGCGAAATATCTCGAAATTTTAAATATTGGCGCTAATACGCAGATTGGTCGATAAATTTAACTACACAGATACAAAGATTACAGCTTGTCGAGTTTAATTTTTTGCCAAAAAATTAACAATCTTTTTTAGTATGGTAATCAATTGAGTTCCCATATGTATATATATATATATATATATATATATATATATATATATATATATATGAAAGTAAATATGGATCAAAATCCGTCAGTATGAATTATGAACGCTATCGGCACATTTGTATCTTTTCGTTGTATATTTTTCATTTGCTCCTGTTATCTCAGCAAGCATCCATCGCTATGTGAACTATTCTGATATCCAAGTCCTGATGATGGTTACTGAAACCGAAACGTTCAACGTCGACTTTAATTCATTATAAATTCACCTATTTTGATTATGTTTTTCTGCTATATATATATATATATATATATATATATATATGTGTGTGTGTGTGTGTGTGTGTGTGTGTGTGTGAATATACGCCTAAAGATTCTTTCAACTACGCTGAAATTGATGATATCTCAGGGATAAGATATCTGACTAACGTAAAATCAGCCAGGTTTCGATCCCAGCTTGAAGCATCATGTCATGTGACTAACTACACTGAAGACTTGTGATTCAACAAAACAGACTGTCTGTGAATGACTATATATATATATACATATGTGTGTGTGTGTGTGTGTGTGTGCGCGCGCACTTATAGGGAGAGGTATTTCTATGTTCACATGTGTGAGCATCGTTTGACACAAGGTCAATTTCAACATGGAGTACAGCAGGCTGGAATTCAGAGTTTCCTTTATCATAAAAACCCCTACCACCACCAATAAGTGTCCTGGATATGACATTATACAATCTGATGGTGAAGCTCTAGTAATACTGGAACTTTGGGGATTGCAGAGTACCCCTTTATTGCCATCGCTCCCAGGTCTACTCTGGCCCGGAGTGGTAGCACTTGATAGGGTCCTATTTATGGGTCAAATAGAACTGTTTGGCATTTAAATTGAGTGTAAACAAACAACTTATGCCAAATCGAATTTTTAGAAATATAACTGGTGAATTATCTGTGTGTAAACAAATAACTGAAGTTTAATTAAATTGCTAGTGATATATAGCAATACTTGGAACTATTTAGTTTTGTTGGTTTATGCTTTCAAATCATTTATATCTATGAATAAACCGGAGTTGGCATTAAAAATCTATAATGGTGGATATGCCATAAAACCAAACTAAACAAAACCAAACGTATACGCACATATAACAGATGTTAAAACGGAATATTCTTTTTTTCTTTCTTTTTTGTAAGGACTGATCCATCCAGAATAAAAACAACTGCAAAGGGAAATCATATACAACACTCCACAACCGGTAGGATGTGGCACAAGGTCAATTTTAAAGCGGAGGAAAGTTGATTTAAATTCTTCTTTCTCCCCGACTGGTTGCATTACCAAAGCTAAGAATCAGTCTGCCCTACTATTAACCCATAGGTAGGGGAGAACAGATGAATTCACACTTTTCCCAACGGCATAAACAGTATCATTCAGGATTTGAAATTATGTCGCCGGTTCTCTTTTCTTCGGTGATAATCGTTATGCTGAGCAAGCCAACTCAGTGATATCGGCTTTGCTAATTTTACTTTCATGCATTTCCTTCATCTGTGTTTTATAAGTCTTCTTACTGTCAGGCTTGAAAGATAAATGACTTAAACCACACGTAGGTATTATTTTGTTCAATATTGCTCGCTCACAACATTCTTGTGTCCACCTGCCTCCCATCACGAAAACTATCCAAGTCAGACGAACCAGGCATGCAGGACACTGCTGGAGAAGCAGGAACGCGCTCATAAGTGATGTACTCCTATGGACCCCCACATATGGTCGGGCAAAAGCAGGACGACCAGCTCGAACATACATACAGCAGCTATGTGAAGATACGGGATGTAGCCCTGAAAACCTGGCAGAGGCGATGAACGATAGGAAGAAGTGGCGAGAGAGGGTCATGGATATCCGTGTCTGTGGCACGACATGATGATGATGATGAGATATTGTTAATTTTACTAGTACATTTAAAAAATTATCTTAAGTTAAAATTTTTCCTCATAATGGTCAGTAATGTGGGTCGCGATTGATGCCTCCCTCACCCGACAAGGACAGGAGTTTCATATCAAGATGATCACAAAAGCTGCCAGTGTCCTTTCGAAGTGAGCTGAAGTCGAGAGATAAGATTAAAGATCAAAATAAAATCCGGCTAACCCACTCCCATGTCAGCTCCTGTCATGTTTTGATAGCTGATATTGCACGAATATTAGTAATGTCTGCTTATTCTATTTCGACCCCGTCAGTTTAAAAAAAATCGCGACAGCATCAATTGCATTTTTGCGGGGGTGCCACTTTTTCGTCTTTACTCCAGGCTGTTCAACAATGACTCAATTCAGGTCGCGTAGTATATGGTGGCTTTCTTTTATATTCCAATTTTCTGTCAGTAAAATATTTCGAATGATTTCTCTCTCTCTCTCTCTCTCTCTCTCTCTCTCTCTCTGCCTTTCCTCCCCCTCTCTCTCTCTCTCTAGTTATCTCTTTCTCTCTCTCTCTTATATATATATATATATATATATGATCAACTGATTTGCATTCAAAAAGGTATTAAATCTTGTGCCAAATTAGGTTCAAGAAGCTATAATTTTTGTATCTGTAGTTTTCAATTTATTGACTCAAAAGGGGCTTTTATTTGATTTTATTCGATAATATTTTGACATGCATCACAAATTTTGAAGGATCAAAAACCAATTTAATCTATATATGACGCTGTGGAATACACCGACTGAATCTCTACTGATGGGGAAAGACACCCCCCTAACTAGTGTCCTGAATATGACACTAAACCATCTGATGGTAAGGTTCCAGACCTGGGGCTTTGGAGAATGTGGAGTACCCCTTCAGTGCCCTTACTCCCAGGTCCACTCTGACCCTGTTAGGATCCCATTTATGGGTCAAATAGAAATATTTAATCATTGTGTATACTTGAAAACATTTAACAGTGCACAAAAAATTACTACTGTTGAATTGAACAATTATTATTACATAGCAATTTAATTGTGTGCAAACGAATAAATAATGTTGAATAGAATTACTAGTGTTTAATTGCAATATTTGAAAACATTTAACTGTATACAAACAAATTAGCTCTAGATCGTTTAAAAATTGTTAACAACAAACAATTCCATCACAAATCTAATATAAATATAAATGCCTAATATAAATGTATAAACAGGAATTGGCATCAAAATAACCAACAAGGGTTGATATGCCGTAAAACACATCCAAACAACCAAACAACCAAAATAATTCAAGAAATCTTTTCCCTGTTAGATTGTTAAAAATACATTTTTAAACAATTAGAACTACATATAAATCAATCCATTCTTTACATTTTTTTAGCTAATTTCAAGCCTACTTCAAACTTAAAAATAAACTGATGAAATAGATAAACCTTTAGTAAACTATAAATCTATTCTGTAATCACCTGAAAACTTTCGTCTTTATTTCTCGTGAGTGAAACTCTACCATTCTGTTTCTTCAAGTTTGTATCTGATTTCAGACATCGGTTGATGACTATGAATTGAACGAAGATTTTTAGTTTACTTAAATGTGCATAAACTTCAATTACATATTCACAGCTACTGATTTTAGCAACATTCACAAACATACCAACGCATAAATGAACTTTCTCTCTTACAGAGTGCCATATTCATACAAAGATCTTTTACACACGCAAAATATATTTGCGAAATTTACACACAGCCAGCTGCTACAAATAAACTTTTCTTTCCGGTAATGTGAATACTGGGGAATATTAATGCTCTAAGCAATATTATCTTTTCTTCCAAGACTTGGTGACTTTTGTTTTTCAACAAAATTTTCACTCAAGTTAAAGAAATAAAATTTATTAAATTTGTAGATCGTTGGTTTGTTCAATCATTTACATACTTTCCCGATATATATATATATATATATATATATATATATATATATATATATATATATATCTGTGTGTGTGTGTGTGTGTGTGTATTATTCAGTCGAGTTAAACCGTAGTCGGGAATAATTGTCAGAACAATAAAATCATTCAAATATGAACATTTAAATTTTCCTGGTAAAGAGCTCAATGTAACTGATATCACAGAGCAATGATTCCTTTAAGAAAAACAAAAACTGGTCACATTAGGATTATAAATTTAAAAAAATTTATAATCCTAATGTGACTGGTTTTGTTTTTCTTAAAGGTATATATATGTATATATATATATATATATCAGGGGCAGAGACGGGACTAGTGCTACTCGTGCCCGGCACGACCAATAACTCGGTCAATGTTATTCAAAATGGATTAAAAATCATCCATTAATTTCAAGCAAACATACTTAGTCTGATCTCAATTAAATTACGTATCTATTCAAGTTTCGATAACTAAGTAGCCAAAAGTTCATAAATATATCTGGGAATAATACAACGATGCTGTTTTGAATGGATGGTCTTTGTCCGGCCACCGTCAGATTCATAGAACATCCCATAAAATCGGCTATAATGTTGAACACACGCAAATCCGTGCCGAGCACTAGACCCTTATAATAACAGTAATGTTTGAGAAATACGCTTTTGGCTGTAGCCAATAGCAAGAGCAACCCTAACACCGTGCTCAAAAATCTTAGCACAGACTGCTGATAGATGTCTTGGGAAGAGGGAGAGGGACCGAGAGAGAGAGAGAGAGAGAGGGGGGGGGATAACAGATTAGAGCCGTCCCGACGTCATCATCATCGCTATGGTAAATGTTGGTTAAACGGCGTGTTTTAATTCGTTTTTTCACTAGCAGATGTCTATTTCTTTAATGAATGTTGCATATATTACATTCTGTAACTAAAATTTGTTTATTTGAATACATTTTCAACAAATAATCTTTATTTTAAGCAAAATTGAAACTACTAGCTGTGTCTGTGTATATTGTCATCAGTTTCTTTATTCTAATAAACATATTTTTCTCGTCATAGTAATGAATAACTTCTCTTTTATTCTATACTTTTGAAAGGAAAAAAAATTATCTTATCTACTATATTAACAAGACTACAAATTATATAGTATCTTGATTGTTTACAAAAAAACACCATGCAAGGAATGTTTGTCAATCTGTGCTATACAATGGAGAATCAGCAATAGCAACTATGATGACTTACTTTGGGTCCACGGACCACGGGTTGGGAACTGAAGTTGACAAAATGCACAAGTAGCAAAAATAGGCTAGAGTCGCCACTGATATATATATATATATATATATATATATATATATATATATATATATATATATATATATATATATATTACATGGTACTATTTCTGTATATATGCTCTATAATTGATGTTGAGCAGTATTAACAATATTGCAACTTTTGGTCCTACTAAGTGAGCTAGTAAGAACTATAAACCTCCTTATATATATATATATATATATATATGAGAAGAGAGAGAGAGAGAGAGAGAGAGAGAGAGAGAGAGAGAGAGATTTTGTACCTGAGGTAAAAATATTTGCAAAAGAATATAGTAAAAGAGACATTGAATCATGAGTTCAGCGCCGAGATATCTTTGTTTAAAAGCTTTCGTTTATTTTATTAAAGGAAGTACTAAGAATTGTGTCTGTATCCTTTTTCTTCATTCTTCCTGTCCATTGTCATTCAAGTGAAACCGAAATATCCGTCTTTCAGTGAATAATGAAATTGCGCTCAGATCGAAATATCCAACTTACACTTAATAGTGTCAAATTCCTTAAAATATTGACAACCAAAACTTGTAGATCACACATACACACACACACACACACACACACACACACACATATATATATATATATATATATATATATATATATATATATTCAACCCCCTCAAGGTCAATTTTTCAGGGAATTTTACAGGTTTCAATTCAGAGATTTCCTTCTCCAAGACCAGTTATCTTTACGTGATTAAAGAGCCCTGTCTGCCCCACTATTCACCTATAATGGGAGATAGTTTGATGCGTACCTTTCTGAAAGGCGCCATATGAAATGCAAAAAGTCTCGTCAAGGATTTAAATTCGGGTCACCGTGTCCATTTCCTACAACGGTTACGATTACACCACAAGCAGCTCTTTAAAATTTGAAGATTATATGTTGATAATCAATCAGAAAAACTGTTAGAACAGTAAAATATTTTCTGCAGTTTTAGTTTTGCTTTAATTAGAGTTTTCAAAAATGCTATGCAGACGTTTTCAATACTTGCTGCAAATAAATTTTCCACCATTTCTGTAAATAGCTCATATGATTGATGTATTGCTTGATTTTAACGGCATACCAACCTGTCTATTGTTATCTTATGTCTAATCGTTAAGGAATTGTGTCCATTATAAGTTTATTTTTGCATTTTTTTTATGGAGAGATTTTCGTCCTCGCTTACATATTAAGTATTCTTATTTAATACAAATAGTTTTCAAACAGATATATTTGATCCATAGGTGGAATCCAAACTGGTTCGATCCCTCTGGATTAATGTGGACCTGAGAATAATAGCAATGAAGATGTATTTCACACTTTCTAGGTCAATGTCATAACCAGGACACACATTTTGCGGGAGTACAGTCTTAACACCCAGCTGTGGATACAGTCAATGTATTCTCAATCCTACGAACAGGATGGTGTAGATATCTCAACGACTTTAAAAAATCTTGATGTTCGATTTCAGAGAACAGGCCCCCACAAAAAAAAAACAACCTTATCTTAGCAGATTTGAAATTGGTTTTCTGCAACTTTTCACAAGGGATATTCATAGATGTTACTTTTCCACATGATTCATTGTTATCATTCTTTGCTGAATTTTAATTTCTATGATTGAAATTCAATTGGAAAAAGGGAGTCACCGTGGCGTTATGGTACTGGACTGTGTCTTCGAAGTAAGCAAGTTCAAACTCCAGTCGTGCGATAACATTCACTTTCGGATTCATTTTTGGGGGAAAGGTAAGAGTTCCTTATCCTCCAAGCTATGGCTTAAATAGTATCACTGCTGTTCTTCTACAAGGATGGCTTTATTGTTAAATATACTGTTGTATACTCATATAATACAACTATGCACATATACATATATACATGCTGAATACATATTGACGCAATGAATAAAGACGAGCGAAGACTTCTTTTAAAAAAATATACCTCTCACTTTATTTGAAAGGGTTTTACTGTGAGAGGGGGTTGGAGACCAAACAGAACTGCAATATATTGACCCGCACTCTTATGGCCATCAGCGTTGTGTCTTTCTCCTTCTCCAGGATGTTCAACCGGAGGCCCGGGGGCTCACTCTGCTGGCTTTCTCTACTGCATCTTATCACAAACTGGTCTGGTCCCCAAACTCCATCGGGGGTCCCGAGGGCTCCTTCTGCTGGGTGGTTGCTTTCCCTTTTAACAGTGTGCAAATGAATGGAGTGTTCTGAATAAAATTATTCGTGTTGAATAACAATACATATAATAACTTCCTTGTGTGCAAACAGATGGTTAATATTAAATAGAATTACTTGTGTTCATTAATAATACTTAAAACTATTTTACAGTGTACAAACAATAACAATACTTAATTCTGTGCCATGTTGAGGTGCCCGTGGTGTAATTGTTATCGTCGTAGGAAATGAACACGGCGACACTAGTTCAAATCCTGGACGAGACTGATTGCATTTCACATAGCACTAATACCCTTGGGAAAGGTATGAATCCAATTGTTCTCCTTCCAGCTATGGGTAAATAGTAGGACAGACTAGGTTCTTCAGCCTTGGTTAGGCAACTAGTCTAGGAGAAGGAAAACTCTGAATTAAAACCTGTTAAACTCCGCTTAAAAATTGACCTTGTGTCATATCCTACCCGAGCGGAGGGGTTGGGTAAATAGGATGTAACAGCTCGGCCACAAGTTGTCAGGATGACACTGCTCGGCCATATTTTGTTAGGATGACACTGTTGAAGCTTACTGACTTGACATATGAGACCATATTCTCCTGATTTCTTACGCTCTGATAACCATTTTTTCAAACAGTGGGACACTTTTTTACGCCATGAAAATTCCTTTCCTAAGGAGAAACAGACACTGCATTTAAAGATTTCTTAGCATCAAATCCTTTAGAGTTTTATTGTATGCATTTACCAACCCCTCCACACAGGCAGGATGTGACATAAAGTCAATTTTTAGGTGGAATTTAACAGATTTGAATTCAGAGTTTTCCTTCTCCTAAGCTCTTTGCCAGACAAAGACTAAAAAAATTCAATCTGTCCAAATTTCAACTCCATAGCTGGAGGGAAAATAATTGAATTCATAGCTTTCCCAAGAGTATTAGTGCAATGTGAAATGCAAGCAGCCACATCCAGAATTTGAACTCGAGTCGCCGAGTCTATTTCTTCACAAGAACCTTTTTACACCACGGCCACGAGTTTTAGTGTACATGTATAAATAACCTTGTTAATATATTGCATAATGACTTATTAGTCAACCTTCGTGGTTTATTAAATACCAAAGCCATCCATGTAGAAGAAAAGTAATGCTAGTATCTAACCCATAACCGGTGGGATAAGTGGAGTTAATACCTTTCCCAAGAGTATTTGTCATATAGTGAACGTAATAGCGCAACTGGAATTCGAACTCACCTACTTCACGGTCACAATCTACTAGTTAAGCTATTACGCCTCTGTTAGACTGATAAAAACTCTGTTTAAATTCCCTAATTAATAAAAGCTTGTTCTAAAATGGGACATTGTTTTCAGAACAACCTAATGTATTAATAGAATAGTAGCAATTCGTAATGTTAAAACATTTTTCCTATAACATATAGATTCATTTGAGGCGGCTTCAAAATTTTCACTTTTACTTTTTAGGTTTATTGGTACTTTCAGTTTATGGATGCTGCTTGAGTGACTGATCATTTAATCTAGTAATTATAAAAGTCTTTTAATAGCTCTTAATGTTGATTATTTGGTTGTGTTTTATGGCATATCAACCCTGGATCGTACACACGGTGCTGCTCATTTTGCCCTCCAAGACGCAAAATCAATTTAATAAAAACCTTAGTCCACCGTTCCTTAATGATCTGCTCCAAACCAAAACTTGCCGATGACCTCGATTTTATAAGGAAAACTTTGTTGAAAAATCAATATCCTGAGGATGTAATCACCAACACCATTAAATATAAATGCCTACAATTCTCCACCAAACCAAAATTTGAACCAGACAGGTGTTCGGTATATATAAAATTACTGTGGATTGGCAACGCCTCCATGTAGCTATTAGAACAAATTAAAAGATCTGTCAACGCTTTTTTCAATTTGGTTAAATTTAGATTCGTTCTTAAATCTAATGTGTTATTTCCCACTAATCTCATGGATAGTGTGACTGCTCTCCAAAAGGTTCTCTCATTTCCCAGTTTACATGCAAATGCGATATTTGCTATATAGGTCGTACTAATCAACGTTTAGAGATTAGAATAAACCAACATATTCCCTCGAGTATCCGAGCACGTATTTCCGACTACACTATAACGCCGAGCAGTTATAATTCAACTTCTGCTATTTGCCAAGTAGACCTGTACATGCGCCTACAGTTCCGCAATGTTTACAATCTTGGAGACATCAACAAATGAACTGCTGCTCTCCATTCTGGAAGCATTACTTATAAAAAAATACAAACCGTAATTTTGTATCCAAAACCATCCTATTCCGCATCGCTTTTTAATAACCTTCTTGGAATTTCAGCAAAAAACACCTCTATTCGTACCAGGCTTGCTAGCTTAAAGTATTTTTTAATGTTTTTATTCACCTCTCCTGGATTTTCCTTTGGTTACAATTTCATGCTTACTTCCTCTCGTACAAAATCGATTGTCACTGACAATTCTCTGAAGAGAAGTGACCAAAAGGATTTTTAGGATTTTAATTCGTTTTTATGATTTTAAAACGTTCTTAATACTATGCACTAAATTTTTAAAGGAATATTTAGATGTTTTAAGTACCACAAAATCTTCATATATATATATATATATATATATATATATAAAGCAAATGATTTGTAACCGAAAAGTGTGTAGTTAACATTCAAAACAATCCAGTAGAAATATGTAGGCATGATAGACTGAAGACTGGTCAGAGTTCAATCCTCAGTAGTTCCGATTGTGAGAAAGGCATGATGCCGTCATGTGTTTCTGAGTGATTTTTTAAAATCAGATCACAAGTCAGAGAAGGCTCAGAACCTGATCGCAAAAGAGTTAAGTCTCAACGAAAATGACACTCCCACCTCCAAGAGATGATAATTTCTAACTGAAAAACAACTTTCCTTTCGTTCTGAAAAAACATATCATGTCTTTCTTTT
Organism: Sepioteuthis lessoniana; assembly: GCA_963585895.1. Lineage (NCBI taxonomy): Eukaryota > Metazoa > Mollusca > Cephalopoda > Myopsida > Loliginidae > Sepioteuthis > Sepioteuthis lessoniana. The sequence continues at coordinate 57,610,845 of OY757916.1, forward strand.
AGGGAACGGTCTGATATGTAAAACAAGAACAACCACACACATACACACGCACACACACACATATATATACGAGGTGCATTCAATAAGTTTCCATACTTATTTCGTATGAAGACTTTTATTGATAGTACACATATGAAACTCTAGTCCCCTTCAAAGTAATCTCCTCCGACTGCAGTGCACTTGTTGTAAGTCCCATGGAAGTCCTCTTGTGTGAGCATGTCAATGACTTTCGTCACAGCCTCTTTCATCTCCTCAATTGTCTCATAACGACAGCCTCTGAGCTTAGGGAATAACCAAAAGTCATAGGAAGCAAGGTCTGCACTATAGGGACGGTGAGGAACTGTCTTGATGCCCATCTTGGTCAAATAGTCTGTGACAAGGACTGGTGCATTGTCCTGGTGGAAATACCTCTGACTCGATTTGAAGAGTGCTGGCCTCTTCCCAAGGAATCTCTTCCTAAACTCCCTTAAAACCTCAACATAATAACCCTAACCCTAACCTGGCCAATCAACTCTTGTGTATTGACTTCCTTATTCCTCCCACATCTCCCATCATCCATCACAGACTCCTTGCTTTCCTTGAATTTTTTATGCCACTCATAAAACTGATGCTCGATTTATGCAAGATTCTCCAAAAGCAGTGTGAAGCATTCCATACGTTTCTGTAGCATTTTTCCAAGTTTAAAACAGAATTTTATTGCATATCGTTCTTCTAAAGTGTCAGATTGCATTTCTGAAATTCACCAGTTGTGACAATCAGGCTTTAGTAGGGTGTATTCCAACTCCTGCCGTAGCTGTTCATTTGAACATGAAATCATAAGAATTGGTCAGTCATCTTATAAGATGTATAGCAATAACATAGTGAATTCTCAAGAGTCTACGACAATTTTACGTGCCCATACGAAAAAAGTCTGGAAACGTATCGTATGCGCCTCGTAAGTATATATATATATATATATATATATATATATATATATATGGGAAAAATGGAAATAAAGCCGATAGTATGAAAATGTCCAAATGCGAAAAAATACAAGGTTTTCAGCGGATTATCTTAATAATAACTTGGATTATTTATCAACGCTAAACGTTCAGGGGTTTTTTAAGATAAAACCATAAAACCTTCATTAAAGCGTTTGAATTGTTAAATGAAATGAAAAGAAAAAAATGAGAATGTTTTAAACATTCTATTTCCGATTGTGGCTCTCTTGTTTCAAATCTATGTGATGTAATTAGTGTTCGAAAATTCATTTTAAAGACTTATTTCCTTTAAAAAATTCCATATTACATCTATCTATCCACCTATCTATCAGTGTTCACATTCATATTATTTTGTTCATATCTATCTTCTTCAAACATTCCATTACACATTTATCTATATCAATGTCGGTTTGCTTCTTTCTATTTCTCAGTCTGTTGGATCTATCTGGATATCTAAGTATATATATATATATATATATATATATATATGTGTGTGTGTGTGTGTGTGTGTGTGTGTGTGAGTAAGCGGTAAAACTGCATGATCTAAAATAATTTGTAACTTTTCAGCCCGAATTTGATTAAATGTCAAGATAAATTGAAATGGCCGTGTGTCTGTTAAAAGTTGTGGAATCGAGTATCATTTAAAATCCCAACACTATTACAGTCGTTGTATGGTAACCCTCTTTGATCGGTTGATATATATATATATATATATATATATATATATATATATATATCAAGAGATGGAGATAGGAATGAGAGCGAGAGAGAGAAATATAAATATCCGTGTTGAATTTTTTTCTTTTTCTTTTTTTTTTTTTTTCTGGGTTAACAGAATGATAGTTGCTTCCCTCTTGCATTTTAGGAAAGTGCAACGGTAAGATGGTGATGCGCCAAGTCCTGTCCAAAGCAGAGATAATTTTCAAGTGCATTTATTCAAAATACAACCCTGTCAGCTGGGCTTTTGAATCCGCCGACTGCATCTCTGCAAATGGGTAAGACTTCCACAGCGAGTGTCCCTGATATGACATTAAACAATCTAATGGTAAGACTACAGTCTTGGAGATTTGGGGGAATGCAGAGTACCCCTTCATTGCCAGGTCCACTCTGGTCCAGAGTGGTAGTACCTGATACTTGCGTCCATTTAACTGTGTGCGAAAGAATGTTTGTTGGTTTGATGGTTTGTTTGTTTGTTTCTGTTTTATTTGTTTGTATGTTATTCAATGCCTAATCCATTTTTATACAAATAAACAGTTCTATTTCAAACAATTCAGTTTAGTATAATTACACAGTTTAATTGTCAAAAACATTTCTATTTCAAGTTATTCAGTTTAGTCAAACAGTTGCAATTCAAACAATTCAGTTTAGTATAAGAGTAGTTTTTGTTAACACACAGTTAAATGACAAAACAGTTCTATTTCAAACAAGTCAGTTTAGCATACAAAAACAGTTCCATTTCAAACAATTCAGTTTAGCATAGGTACATTGTTTAGATGTCAAAGCAGTTCTATTTCAAGTAATTCAGTTTAGCATTTGTATGCAGTTTAGCTCTTTTTGATCCATAGATAGGACCCATTTAGGAGCTACCACTCCGGGTCAGAATGGAACTGGAAGCGATGGCAACTGAAGGGGTACTCTGCATTCCCAGAGCTCTAGCAATACTGGAATCATACTATCAGATTGTTTAGCGTCATATCGTTGGGGGGATCCTACTCCTCTGCCGAGATGCAGTCGGTGTATTCTACAGCCCAGCTGACTGGGCAAGCGAACGGAGGAGTAATGTCGAATGCAATAATTAATGCTAAATTGTAATACTTGTAATCACTTCCCTGTGAGTAATCAAATGATTAATCGTAAATAGAATCATTCGCGCCTGATAGAAATGATTGAAACAATTTGACTGTGTGATGACTTGGCATTAAATTACCAACAAAGGTTGATATGCCATGAAACCCAACCAACCAACTATGCAAAACACCTTGATTTGGAGCTTCGGGTTCCGAGTCGAGTGAATAGAGAAAATGATATTACCTTAGTTCCAAGAAGCCTTCTTCCCCAGACAGTACCTGCTCCGTTGGGCTGAGTATATTGCTCAGCGACCCCAAAAAAGTATGCTGAGGGGACCAAGTATGTTTTGTATTGGCCATGCATGAGTCTCGAATTGTGCATACCCCTACCTCAACAATCTGATTTGGTGGATTGTTGGATGAATCCATTCACACAAAATGTTTATTTTATTTCATTTTGGAGAAATCAGAGTCAGACTCCATTACGTATCGAATTTTCTATTAAAAAATGACAAATTATTGGAATGTGAAGAAGTCAATAAGGATCCTGGCATCCTTTTGAAAAGAATTAGGAGAGAATAAAGAAAAATGTCTTCCTTGTTATTTTTCCTGCCACTCAATCTCTCTACGCCCTCTTTCCTGACCTGACGTCATGTTTCTTTTGAAGAGACTAAGATTTAATGATGGAATGTTCTAAGGTTTTTTTTGTTTGTTTTTGTTTTGTTTTTTTGCTTTTTTCTGGGGTGTTACAAAATTGAAATCCACTCGTCGAGTAGAAAAATTCGAAAAAATAAATGAATGAAAACAAAAAAAATCTTTATAAGGATTTTTTACGCGAAGCTTAATGGATTTAATAAGATTATATGATCAGTATATCTATAAAAAAAGATAACTGAAAAATCGAGCAGATTGCTAGTCGAAGTGATCTTTTCTCTGTTTTTAAACATTAAAACAAAAATGATACGAAACAAAAATTTAGATGGAGGGGTGAAGGATTAATGGGCGTGGCTTGCAGAAGCAGAAATGTGGGTGACAGGGAAGATAGAAAAAAGAAGCGGAAAGAGACATTGAGCAAAAATATGTAAAAACAATTAACCAAGCAACTAAAAAAACGAGTTACTTAGCAAGTTAGTCAGGGTAACCAATTCGATGTGAAATGAGTTCGCTCCTCACCGGGTGATTTATAATATGGCTTTATTCCAGATTTATTTTAAACTCGTTAATGATAACAAATACACCATATTTTGTGCCTATCAGAGTGCGATGATTTGCGAAATTCTTTTGCAGACCAATTAATATGTGAAAGGAGTTCAATCCTCAACGATTTCCTCGTATTATGGCTTTCTTTCAGACTCACTTTCGATTCGTAAATGAGAATCATCATCATATCATCATCAAGTCGTGCTGGTAGCTCCGATTTCCAAGACTCTCTCTCTCTCTCTCTCTCCCTCTCTCTCTCTCTCTCTCTCCGTCCGTTCTTATCATCATCCATCGCTCCCGGCAGATCTTCCAAACATACTGTGTTCGCACAGAGCTGTTGTAATTATAAATTTCTTGCTGATCGGCTAACACTGGCACGTTCATGTGAAGGGATCCATTGGATAACGTCACTTATGACTTCGCCTTTGCTTCTCCAACTGTATCCGGCAAGTTTTACTGGGATAGTTTTAGAGATGAGAGGTAAGTAGCCGTACAGCTGCTGTTTCGTGGGAAGTTGCGCCCAGGATTTGTTCAATATAGCTTGACGCATTCTTGTGCAGTTCCCGTCTCACTTTTTCCCAATACGTTTTTTTCAGGATCTCTGTGGTGAATCCGCACAGTAGTATTGACACAACTGCAGCTTAGAAGAAATACCGTATTATTTTATCGGATAGATCAGACTTCCATTTGATCGATGCACAATATTTCGAGCCAACCGGAGAGCAATGGATAGCGAGCTTGATTTGAAGACTGATTAACATGTGGAGTGACTTCGATTCTCATGGGGGCTTTGTCTTGTACAAGATTAAGCTTCACAAATAACGAATTCAAAAGTTTGTGTTATTTAATAGTATTTCTAAATTACTCTTTATGTTATAATATCTGTCAATTTCTCTGGACCCCCTTGATCTGCGTCCGAATTACGGTACGGCCCGGACTAAGTTTGGCAGTTGCCCACACTGAAAGTCTTTCTTTTTCTGACTCCAAGGGCCAGAAAAGGTGTTTTACAACTTGACAGCAATGTCGCCGCTAGAGATGCCAGTGTCAAGTAGCCTTAGAGTCATTTAGTTCTCTGAGACCGGTTATCCTGCCAAAGCTAGAAAGCTCAGTCTGTCAGATAATTTTGCCTGTAGTTGGAGAGAGAAGAGACGGATCCACATCTTTCTCGAAGTTCATAAATGCCAAGGGAGATACTAGCAGCCTTTTCTGAAATTTGAACTTGGCTTTTTTAGGCCGTTATGCTAACAAGTATACTTTAAATGATTCTCACAATTTATTATTTAGGCATTTTTTTATTTTTTGGTTTTTGTCATATCTGATGTTCTTTGATCCTTTTTCTGCAGTTTTCCTGAACTCGCACTCCCCACTCATTCAAGTTTATAATTGCTCGTTTCCAGATCTGCAACTCCTCTTGACGTTTTCTTCGATCTGCCACGTTTACTCTGACCAGGAGTGATTGTATTTTTTAGATATCCATCATCGCATAGATATGTTTGAAAACTATCAGTATTGAATAGGAATAATTCAGACTGTCATTACCTGATAAATAGTCAAAACCAATACTCGATTACAGAGAATTGTTGTATCGCAGAGAAAGACAACATTGATGTATATAAACATAATCAGCTTCTTTTATTCTTTCCTTTTCATTACCCAAAATATACGGATGAGTAAAGTAAGAGAGGGTCAAAGACAGCTGAGCCGCACACACAAGGGCCAAGTTACGAATCTTCAGCGAACCCTTTTTTTCTTTCTACTGTTCGGGTCGAGATCTCACTGGTTATGTAATATCCCGGACGCCCATGCAAATTATCGTGGTCACATCTCCTCCAGTCTACCGCTTACACTTTGCACGTGAAATTGGCTCTGTCTCGCATGTCACCCACGTAAATTCTCCTGGTCTCTCCTCCAGCCTCGCGCCTACACAATGCACGTGATCCCGCTTTCATTTTAGCATGCCACCCACGCAATTTAAGTGGCATTTCCACCAAGAACATCAGCGTCCTGTTTACTTTAGGTACCAAGTGCATTTCTCGTTATTTTTGCTTCATGTGCCTGACTTCTGCATCGACAGATGTCAAAGGGGGTCTTCAAGACAATATCAAGCAGAATTTGGTGTTCCACTCAATGGCTTGGGTCAAATAGAACTATATGATAATTTACTTTACTTGAAATCATTTAAATGTGTACGAACATATGATTAAGATTATATTGATTTATTTGTATTAGATAACAATATTTGGTCTCATTTAACTGTGTACGAACAAATGATTAAGATTACATTGGAGTGTTCGCCAATGGTCCGGGAGACCTAGGTTCAATCCCAGGTCGCGTCATACCCAAGACTTTAAAAATGGTCCTTGACATCCCCTTGCCTAACACTCAGCAATATAAGGTACGTATCAAGGGTAAAGTGAAGCAATTCAGGGAAAATACCTCAACTACACCTCGGTGTAGTAGCAATTGAAAAGGAAGCCTTCGGGTCACCCTCAACTATGGTCGCCAAGTTAGTATTAGATAACAATATCTGAAGTCATTTAAACAAATGATTAAAATTATATTGAATTATTAGTATTAGGTAACAATATTTGAAGTCATTTAAATATGTGCATGCGAATTAATAGTGTCAAATAGAATTATTTTTACTAGATTGCAATACTTGAAACCATTTAGTGTCCTTGGTTATGAAAATAAATAGCATCAAATTGTGAGGCTACAATCTTAAAGTTTGAGGATGTAGAGAACCCCTTCATTGCCATTACTCCCTGGTCCACTCTGATCCAGAATGGTAGTACCTATTTGGGTTCCATCTATGGGTCAAATAGAAATGTTCTATATTTTACAAGGGATTATTATTATTTGAAACCATTCAGTTGTGTGTATTAGATAGAAATACTTGATAAAGGTAATTACTAATGTTGAATAGCAATGCTATTTTACTGTGTGCAAACAAATTATTAATATTAAATAGAATCATAAGCATTAGATATCAATACTTAAAACCATTTTATAAATATAATTACTAGTGTTAAATAGCAATGCTTGAAGCCATTTAACTGTGTGCAAGAAAATGATTAATCCCAAATTAGATAGGAGCACTTGATAAATCGAATACTAATCTTAAATAGCAATACTTGACACAATTTAACAATAAGTAACCAAATCAATGATATTGAATAGCAAAACTTGCAACCATCTAACTGAGAGCAAATAAAACTATTACTCTAAGATAGAAGATGTGAAACCATTAACTCGTTTAAAAAAGTTACCTACGATCGATCCACTTACAAATCATGTATATGTATAAACATGATTTGTCATTGAATAAACATCAAGGGTTGATATGCCATTAAACTGAATGAACGAACTCTTTGAGGGTTAACAAAATTCGAGTTTGCAAATAAAATGCTCCTTTCATAGTGTGATATTTAACAAGTAGAAAGTTGGTTGGTTGGTTGGTTGGGGTTTTATGGCATATCAACCTTTGTAGGGTATTTAATGCCAAATGCATTTTTATACAAATAATCAGTTCTATTTGAAACAATTCAATTTAGCATGAATACACACTTTAATTGTTTAAAACATTTCTTTTCAAGCTATTCAGTTTAGTCAAAAATTCTAATTTACACAATTCACTTTAGTATAAGTATAGTTTTTATCCACACACAGTTAAATGTCAAAACGGATCTCTTTCAAATAATCAATTTGGCGTAGCTTTGACGTCAAAAACAATTCTTTTTCAGACAATTCAGTTTAGTGAAAGTACGTAGTTTACATGTGAAAACGGTTCTATTTCAAGCAATTAAGTTTAGCATAAGTAAGCAGTTCAAATACCAAAACACTACTATTTCAAGTAATTTAGTTTTGCATAAGTACGCAGATTTGTTCTATTTAACCTATAGAGAGGGCCAGAGGGGACCTGGGAGTAATGGCAATAAAGGGGTGCTCCCTATTTCCCAAAGCTCTAGCATCACTGGAACCTCACCATTGTTTAGTGTCATATCGAGGGCACTCGTTAGAGGGGTCTTACCCCTCTACAGATGTACAGTCGGTGTATCCTACAGCCCCAGCCAACTGGAAAAGTCGAAAGCTGGGTAAAAATATTTATATTTAGAGAACTTTGTTTTTCTGGCATCTATAGAAGGCCAGTCTTACTTAGCATACGCTGGTTATATCCTCTAAAAAGAATTAAAACTCCTAGTAAAAGGGTTGTCCTAGGTATGGCACTAAACTGCATCCGATAGCGAGACTCTGTTTCTGGAGATCGGCAGAGGGTTGAGTACACCTTCACTGCCATTATTATCAGGTTCACTTTGACACGGAGTTAGGGTTCATCGATGTAAACGTTTTAAAATTATTAGAATTGGACAAGTATACTTGAAACTAAATAACTCTAAGCAAATTATTCCCATTTGATAGGAATACTAGATATCATAATTGTGTTTTAAAAATGCCCTAAAACAACAACACAAAAAGTTTAAACATAAACGTAGAATGAACGTGATTCCCTGACCTTTAAGTACACAACAATACCAACCAACCAACCAACCAACCAACCTCTCTTCGACCACCAGACGATTATGTGAATGTATCTTCCGTTTCTCCCCTGGCAACTATGTTTTCATCAACATCTTTTCCCTGTAATCAGCTCTCTCTTGTAAACCATGTCCCCTGCTCTACGCAGCTAGTAGTTGTCACCACCCACGTTTGAGCAAGTGTTCGTGCTTGTGCTCTAATGTTTTCTATACTTGATTTCCAATCATTAATGCTACACATTTACGTATCTTGATCCTTCTTTCGCCTTTGCTGTATCCACTATGCTACATATCTATCAATTACTGTTTGTAAACGTTCGGTGGAAATTTTTAATTAAAATGAATATTCACCAGCTGCGATTGAAAACTTTTCTTCCTACCTTGCGTAAACGAGTGCTTCAGCAAGTAGAATTATCTAGAAGAAGAAGAATAAGAAGAACAAGAAGAAGAAGAAATGAAAAGGGTAAATGAAAAAGAAAAAAATACGGAAGAAGAAAGAATGAAAAGAGTAAGAGGAAAAGAAGGAAAAGAGATGGATAGTAAAGAATGAAAATGGTTGATGAAAAAGAAAGAAAAAGAAGGTAAAGGAGAGGAAGGAAAAGAGTTGATGAAAAGGAAAGAAAAAAGATGAGGTATAAGAAAGAAGGAAAGGAGTAGGTGAAAAAGAAAGTGAAAATAAAATGCAGAAGGAAGAAGGAAAAGAGTAGGGAAGAAGAAGAAGAAGAAGAAGAAGAAGAAGAAGAAGAAGAAGAAGAAGAAGAAGAAGAAGGGGCTTAGTAGTATAAAGAGTAATACAAAAGAAGGAAAAAAAGGGAGGGGAATTTAGAGAGAGGTTGATGATGAAAAAAGGAAAAAAGAAGGAAAAGAGAACGTGAAAAAGATTAAGAAAGCAAAATGAGGCAAAATAGAAGAAGAAGAAGAAGAAGAAGAAGAAGAAGAAGAAGAAGAAGAAGTGAAAATGAATGAGTGGAATGAAGGAGACTTGAAAAGAAAGATAAGAAAGGAAGAAGGTATAACAAAAGGAAAAAAAAACTTAATAAGGAACCAAACGAGGGAAAATGTCGAAAAGTAAAGTTGGATGAACAGAGAGGTACAACGGTGAGGATCCTGTTTCCACCACCAACACCGAGGCCAATTACGACGAGGTAAAATCGAAAAGCGATGTAAGACATGCGCAGATGCGATTTGCTGATTAGAACACGAATCTAAATCGATTTGACGAACGATGGCAATCAACGGCAATGGCGTATCCAATCAGTTTAATCGCTGCTCTTGTAATTAATTCCAGATCGATATCGATATCTCACGCTTCGGCAAAGAGCAGAAGAACGTCAAAGATGACTTCGTCTCCTGGGTGATAGATCTCACTGATCTGTCCACCAAACTAACCTTCAACAAAGATCTTGCCAGCCGAGTGGAGTATCTCGCCAACAAGTAAAGCTAAACCCCAGGCACCTTGCATGCTCTAATATCTAACAAATAAAGCAAGCAGACCATTGTTAATGAGTTTGAATCTCACTGGGTGCCTCATACTTAATTGATAGATTTTAACGGCGTGTCAACCCGTCTAGGGTTATTTCATATCAAGAGGTTTAGTAATTACGTTCATTGTGTTGTTTCAAGTATTCATATCAAATACTAATAATTGTTCGTTACTTGGTTGGTTAGTTGGTTTGTTTTACAGCGTATCAAACCTTTCCAGATCATTTAACGCCGAATTAAATTTCAAACACTTCAGTTTAGTATAAATCTACTTTTTGTTTACAAACAGTTAACTGTCAAAACAGTTTTTTTTATTCAGTTTAGCATAAGTGCAGTTTCAATGTCAAAAACAGTCCTATTTTAAACAGTTCAGTTTAGCATAAGTAGGCAGTTTAGAAGTCTAAACAGTTCTATTTCAAACGAGTTTAGCATAAGTACACAGTCTAGTTCTATTTGACCCATAGATAGAGCCCTATCAGGTGCTACTACTCCGGGTCAGATTGGACCTGGAAGCAATGGCAATGAAGGGGTACTCTACATTCCCCAGCGCTCCAGCATTATTGGGACCTCACCATCAGTTTGTTTCGTGTCATATTCAGGACACTCGTTGGGTTGGGGTGGGGTCTTACCCCTCTGCAGAAAAGCAGTCGGTGTATTCTATAGCCCCAGCCGACTGGGGAGCCTAAATTCTTTCCATTTCATGATTCTCTTTAGTTTGTACTCAGTTATATGGTTTCAAGTAACTAATAATAATCATTAGTAAACAATTATAGTTTCATGTACTTATTTCTTATTCAGTTATAAGGTTTTAATATCATCTTCTTCATCAAGTAGTGCTGACAACACAGATTCTTTTGCCTCTCTCTCACCATCTATCTCTATCGGTCACCGTTCATGTAAATCCTCTCAATGGCATCAACTGCCAACACAGACAAATAATTTGCACACAATTGTATGGTTTCAAGTATTCCTAATATTTATCTGATACCAAGTAATAATAATCATTTGTTAGCTGAGTCATATGGTTCCAAAAAACTTATAACAATTTTAGCTTCAAGAAAATATTCTAAGTATAAATAATTTATTATTATAAGTCGTCATGTGTCCTAGTTATGGCACTAAACTGCATCTGATGAGGGAGCATTAGTCTTGAAATTTGAGGAATGCGGAGTATCACTTCGTTACCATTACTCACATATTCACTTTGACCGGAGTGGTAGTATCTGTTAAGATCCTATCTCTGAGTCAAATAGAACAGTTCAATCATTTAGCAATTATTATTATTATTATTTACTTATTAGAGTTTTTCACATCGGCGTTAGCTGATGGTCTTTCACTGGAGTCTGAGCGACAGCAAGTCTTCTCAAGTCTCCAGGACTCTTCTCAGTATTCTGGCCGTTCTCAATAATATTGTAGTTTAGATAGTCTCCACTCGTCCACCAACTTTCAGTCACTTTAATAATCCAAAGTTACTGTACCAAAAGCACAAATCACAATTGGTATAATTGTCACCTTCATGTCTCATAGTTTTTTTTCAATTCCCTAGCAAGGTCGAGGTACTTATCCTTCTTTTCACATTCTTTCAGTTTTATTCTGTGGTCAACCGGGATTATTATTATTATTATTATTAGCTATTTAAAACTATATAGGTGTGTGCAGGTGGTTTGAGTCGGGTAGGAATACTTAATAAATAGAATTAATAATGTTAAATAACGATAATTGAAACCATTTAACTGTGTACGAACAAATGATTAATATTAAATAGAATTGTTAATGTTAGCAATATTTGAAATTGTTTAACTATGTGCAAACAAATAAGCTTTAATTCTATTAAGAATAAAGTTACCTTCAAACTATTTGCTTACAAATCATATACATATATATATATATATATATATATATATATATATATATATATATATATATATATATATATATATAAGGATTTGACATTAATTAACAATCAAGTGTTGATATAACCTAATCTGAAAAACCTAAGGCCTATTCCTAACGAATATGAATAACTTTTAAACAAAGCTATTTGACACATAGATGTAACTGTAACATATATAACCCCTCCACGTCATAGTAGGACTGGAAGTAATAGCAACGAAGGGATTATCTAAACTCCCCAGAACTGAAGGCCCACTATCAGATGCAGTTTAAGGTCATTTCCATTTCCCTCCTTCTGTGTTGGTCTTATCCCTTAGCAGGGGATACAGTCAGTTTATTCTAACCCCCACTGACAGTGGAGCTGAATAAATGAAAGGAGTACCTCGTCATAAGGTAATGATCAACAAGATGGTCTCGTGGATCCATTGTTTGTAAGTTCTTCATTCCCAGCTTTGTGCCAAATCTAAATTATGCTTACTTTTTTTTGGAAAGACGGGATATTTTAGACTCACGGTCAAGTCATGCTGATCACATCGGTTAAGCAGCATGAACCTATTTAATATGTACACAGGTGACCACTTATTAACAAGTACTGTCAGCAATTTAGGGTCGGAGAATATCCCAACCCAAGCCTCCGCTATGAGCAGAATGTGACATTTGGTTAATTTCTAAGCGGAGTACAACTGGTTTTAATTTAGAGAATCTAACGAGTGTCCTGGATATGACGCGAAACAATTTGATGGTGAGGTTCCAGTGATGGAAGAAATTTGGGGAATGCTGAGTATCCTTTCATTGACATCGATCCCAAGTCCAAACTGACCCAGAATGGTACCACCTGATAGGGTCCTATCTATGAGTCAAACTTCGTACTTATACTAAACTGAATTCTTTGAAATAGAACTGTTTTTGACATTGAACCTGTACTTACACTAGACAGAATTGTTAAAAATGGAACTGTTTTGACAAAAACTATACTTATTCTAAACTGAATAGTTTGAATCAGAACTGTTTGACTAAACTGAATAGCTTGAAAAAGAAATGTTTTGACAACTAAACTGAGCTGAATTGTTTGAAATGGAACTGTTTAATTGAAAATGGATTTGGCATTAAATAACCTACAAAGGTTGATTTGCCATAAATCCCCCCCACAAAAAAACAAACAATCTATTACGTTCATACAATAAGAAGTATCGTTTGGGATACTGGCACAAGGTTTCATTATTAGAGCACTTGTTGAGGAGAGGATACACAATTTCAAGTTTTATGATTATTATTATTATTATTAAATTTTTAACTTAACTTTCGGTTTCCTACAATCCTTCCCCGGGTCTTTACCCAATACATACGGTGAGAGAAGGTTGTGATTATATGTATTCTATGTATTTGTGTTTTTGCGGCCTCTTTGAGGTGATATTTTTCAGTCGTATTGATATTACTCTCCTATGTGAGGCTTACATACAAGCGTCAACAAGAGGTCTTTCTCGGGGGTCTGAGTGACAGGAGATTCATTTAGGTCTCCTGGACTCTTCTCAGCATTTTAAACAATCCTATTGGTGAAAGTCTTTATTCTTCTGACGTCCGCTTTCTCCAGTCTCTTTTTTCAAGCCTTTCGGGGCCGTCCCAAGCGCATCAACTATCATCATGCTTCAAAGTTTGTTTGTTTTTTGGGTTTTTTTTTAATTCTCTGGCAATGTTCAAGCATATGTCCATCTTTTCGCTTTCTTTAAGTTTCATTCTATGGTCAGCTGGGATAGCAAAATTCACAAGATAACAATTTCTTTTTTTCTTCTGGTTAATAAATACTAGGTCTGATCTTCAGGGTGGAATTAGATGATTTCTTTGTATCAAAAAATCCCGGCGAATTTTGTGTCTCATTCTCTAGGACGGATACACGTTTGTGCATATGCCATATGGCAGTATTCTCGAATTTTAATTTCCTGCCCAATTCCTCGTGGATCACATTTTGCGCCTAGTCGTGTTTACTCTTGTACTCCTTTTTTTGCAAGACCACTGAATTCTTTAATTATGTGATCAATTGTTTTATCTCTGTCCCCATGTAACCTACATTTGTTTTTCTGTAACGTCCTATTAATATTCGTTATTAATAACATAATTGGTCTTTATGCGTAATTATCATTATTATTATTATTATTGCTGCTATTAAAAAGAGATTCCGTTTCTCTCTTAAGGTTTCCCTTTCTTTATCTTGGGGTTGTAGAATACACCGACTGCACTTCTGCAGAGATGTAAGACCCCCCCCCAATGAGTGTACTGATATGACTCAAACTAATCTGATTGGGAGGTTCCAGTGATGCTAGAGTTTTTGGGAATGCAGAGTACTCCTTCATTGTAATCACTCCCAGGTCTACTCTGGCCCAGAATGGTAGCACGTGATAGGGTCCTATCTATTGGTCAAATAAAACCAAACAACGTACTTATGCTAAACTGAATTGGTTGAAGTAGTGTTGTATACTCATTTGCCGTATCATAACGACTCAATAATAGTAAAGACAGACGCACACAGAAAGACGCATGAAAAAAGGAAGCAGGAAGACTTCTTTACATATATATTTACCTCTCTGTCTTTATTGCAAGGGTTCGAAAGGGTTGTTCAAGGTTTGCATGTGAGAGGGTGCTGGAGACCGAACATAAACTTCATATTTTGACCCCACTGATATGACCGTCACGTTGTGTCTTTCTTGTTCTCCTGATGTTGGGGTCTACTCTATCGGGGCTTTCCGAGGGCCCCCTCGGTCGGGTGTGGCCTTCCCTACCACATCTGGTCTCTAGCTGTCTGGAAGCCTGCTGGCAACTGCTTTTGCACCCAACTCAACTCAATTATATAATAATTCAACGCCCACACGATCGCCCACTGGATCTTTGAAATCGAATGTTTAATCGTCATCAAGCGGAAATAACTGTCATGCAGTTCAGAGGTTACTCTCTTCCGGTGCATCACTGTAGTGGCACAATGGGACCTTCACCTTGTCCCATATCATAAGCCTTAATCTGTGTACTTATGCTAAACTGAATGGTTTGAAATAGAACTGATTATTTGTATAAAAATGGCGTTATATAACTTTCAAAGGTAGGTATGCCATAAAACCTAAACAACCAACCAACCAACCTAACAACTTTCAGAACACCACAAACACACACACACGCACATACACACACACACATAACGAAAGAGTCTGTTTGTAGATGACTATATATTCGCTCCCCACCGGAGCCGGAGCACTCTGGCGAAGAAATATAACGGTTGTCACTCGCGTAATGCAAAGCTCTTCTAACGAACTGATTATTTGTATAAAAATGGATTTGGCATAAATAACCTTCAAAGGTAGATATGGCATAAAACCTAAACAACCAACCTTTCTTAGTTATGCCCAGCTCTTCTCGCGTACACTCTTACCAATTGAAATATCCATACAGTTGTTTTTCTTTCCATTTCCGTTTTCTAGTTTTTGTTGTTTTTCAATTTGTTCTTATCTTGCCATAACTGTTTCTGGCTTCTGTAATCATTCTTTCTTTTCTCTTTTTAATGTTGCCATCTAGTCATTTTATTGATGTATGTGCTAGTATGTTCAAGGATATCATATTTACCCAACCCCTCCGCTCGGGTAGGATATGACACAAGGTCAAATTTTAAGCGGAGTTTAACAGGTTTGAATTCAAAGTATTCCTTCTCCTAGACTAGTTGCCTAACCAAGGCTGAAAAACCCAGTCTGTCCTACTATTTACCCATAGCTGGAGGGAGAATAATTGGATTCATACCTTTCCCAAGGGTATTAGTGCTACGTGAAATGCTATCAATCTTCCTCCAGGATTTGAACTCGTGTCACCGTGTCCATTTCCTACGACGATAACCATAACACCACCATGTTCAAGTATATGTCAATCTTTTCGATTTCTTTAAATTTCGCTCTGTGGTCAGCCGGGGAAGTAAAATTCATTAGATAACAAGTTCTTTTTTTTTTCTTGTTAATAAATATTCGGTCTGATCTTCAGAGCGGAATTAGATGATTTGTTTGTATCTTAAAATCCCTTAACCTTCTTTTCTTGACACATATTGTCTGTGTCATTTGTCGGGTGAAACGCTTTGTACATAGTCATCAATTTTCTTGTACTTTAGATAATTTCTTTGTATTCCTCTCTTGATCATTTTAACGATGGTCCTGAGCATCTTACAAAGGAGGCTTCTTTTAATAAGATTTCTGCAGCAAAGATTGATTCCGAGATGTTTTCTCGTTTTTTTTAATTAATATTTTTTTCTTTCACCTCTGTTTGTTTGATAGTATCCACTTACAATATGTTCAAATGCCCGTAATTTTCATTCTCTTCAAGCGTTCTGATGCTTTCCTGATTTGGCCATTCATTTCTTTCCGTTGTTTCTCTTTTCAAACTTTTTATTAACACCATAACACACTTATCAATACCAAATTCCATTCTTATATCCTGGATGTATATTCTTTTTGTCTGAATCAGAATCTCCAATTCTTTTTTTTTTTTTTTTTCCTTTTTTACAAATTCATTGATATAATCCATATCCATAAGTTAATAAATCTTTTCTTTTGTTTTTGTAAATTTATAACTTGTGCATTTGTTAAGTATATGGTTAAGTGGCATCATTGATATAAGATTTAGCATATGCGAGAGGGATTCTCTCTGTAAGATGCTTTTTGGAATTTTTGACACTGCAAGAGTTTATCTCTCTGCTGTAAATTCCACTTGTCAGTTTTTCTTGTCTTTCGTGTTGACGTTCATAACTTTGTCAGATATTTTGTACACTTTCAGAAATTCTATTAGCAATGTTAGCAGGATTATATAATTACTCTTTTTATAGTCAATCCATGTCATGACTAAATTTATCCACCTTGTTTTGGCCTCCTTGAGGATGTGCTGATCTATATATAGTAGATCTGTTCCTGTTGTTCTATCACAGCATCCTTTCTGTTCTTTCAGAAATAGTTCGTAACAGTTAAGCCAATAATAGATTTCTTCTTTTGTCGGTGAGGTTAGCACTTTTCGCATCATAGGTAAATAAGTTATTGGCCAATAGTTTCTGGGGATGGTTATTATTCCTTTTCTTCTAGCGAGTTTTTCACACTAGTGTTAGCTGATGGTCTCTCAATGGAGCCTAAGAGACAGCAAATCTCCTAAGGTCTTAAGAACCTTTCTCAGTATTCTGGCCGATCTCAACAATACTGTAGTTTGGATGCTCTCGATTCGTCCACCGATTTTCAATTCTTCCAGCTCCCTTTTCAAGTCTTTTGCGACCGATCCAAGAGCACCAATTACAATTGGTATCACCGTCACAGTCATGTTCTACAATTTCTTAGTTCTCTAGCAAGGACCAAGTGCATGTCTCTCCTTTCGCTTTCTTATTTTCACTATGTGGTGCGCTGGGACAGAAAAATCCATCATACGGTATGTTCTCTCTTTGCTTTTTTTTTTTTTTTTTTTGAGGGGTTGTTTTTACGGTTAATTTTCACAAGGGTTGTTCTTTTTCTTTTTCTTATTCTTTTTTTACTCCTAGCGAGTTTTTCACACCCCTTTTAACTGGTGGGTATTTTTATTGAAGTCTGAGTGATCGCGTATCATCTCAGGTTTCCAGAATTCTTCAAGTTATTTTAACTGATTTTAATAGTGCTGTGGTCTGAATGGTCTCGATTGTTCTTCTGACCTTCAATTCCTCAATTCTTTTTTTTTTTTTTTTTGCAGGACTTTAGGGACCATTCCCTGGAAACCAACTTGAATTGGTATCACAACCACAGTCATGATTCACAGCTTTTTCAGCACCCTGGCAAAATCGAGACATTTTTTATCTTTTTATTTTCTTTTATTTTCACTCTATAGTCCATTGGAATGACAAAATCCAGTAGATGATAAGTTATTCTCTTCTCGTTAATTAATAGAAGTCCTGGTCTTCTGGCCGGGGTTTAGTGATGCAATTGTATCTCAAAGTCCCAGCGAATTGTACATGTCTCGTTTTCTAGTACAGATTCTAATTTGTGCATATGCTATTTTCCATCATGGTCAAATTATACTCTCTTGCACAATTCCCAATTATTATTACACTGAACTTAATGAATTTAACAGAATTATGGTATCAGTTCAAAGAGACGTGCTAAAAGTGATGTCTCATATTCATTTACACAGAAACTACACTGGATACAAGGTGCACAGTAACACCGTTTGATAGAGCAACTTTTCAACTACAAAACATTCTTCCACATTGTCAGCACTATGTGCTATACATTTTACTTGGCGATTAACAATAGTATACTCATAAAAAGTTTCCTGCGGAAGTAATACTTACTATAAACAGTACTTTTTTGGTTTGTTGCGTAGAGTAATTTCGCGTCAGTCCAGCAAAATGGCGCATGACATATAAGCGGAGGTTGGTCACTGAATGAATATATGAGGGAAAAATTGCATTGACTGGAATTCAACGACGTTTTAAACGTTTAGGCAGAACAAGCAGAGGTGTCAGGTGGTGTGTAATATGTATCAGTGGTAGCGACTGTGATGTGAATCATCCGCTACGAAATGAAGAGCACCTTGATTTCATCAAAGATTTACGATGGCTACAAATTTATCCTGAAAACGACGCTGCAGTCACTGAGGCAAAAATTTAGGTCTCCTCTTCTGGAGTAGATTTTTTCATCGCTGTGAAATACTTGCTCTAGCTAATAGCGTTGCAGTGTTTTCTCTATTTGTGGTACTTTCGAAACTCTTCTAAAATAAAAATTGATAACTAACAAATTTAAATATTCATATTCTGTTTTTCGGAAGTAAAACTAATAGATTCAGTTTGCGATTTGACAGATAGTAGGGAGATGTGGATACATGCCTTTACCAATTGTATTATTAGGCTGTGGAATTGAAAGAGCAATTCCTTTATTTCGTTTTCCAATTAGATTTCATCAAATCGTTCTTCCATGCATGTAGGTACGTTTATATCTCATACAGCAACACCATCCACTGTGCAGTGTCGATATCTAACCATAACGATATTTCTCATTGCTATTTATTTAACATTGACGGTAAAAGTCAAAATCAATCAAAAGATACATATCTTAATTAGTGGGATTATGTATACCGCATATAGTGAAATACGCACACTGTTAGGTGGTTGTGTGTGTCTATGAAATGAGAATTAAGATCAAGCACGAATGTTTTCAGTGCCTTTTAACGAGAAAGAAGTGCTACAATTGAATATTTTCGACACTTTTCGACTTTGTAGCTAAAGAATTTAAACAAATTATATCTATCGGATAACGTACGACCCTGTAGCAATGATACAAATATGTGACACATGATACAAACATATACACACGCACATACATATATTACCATAAAAACTGCAATTTCAATAAGTCCATATTATATATATATATATATATATATATATATATATATATATTTAACATGGATTCATTGAAATTGCTCTTATCACAGCAACATATATATATATATATATGGGGGGGTATTGAAAAGTTCACTGGCTGAAAACCTCATATGATGACATCATATCCAGATATTGTTGACTTTTGTGACCAGTAAGATTCAAGCACTGCAACACCAATAGAAGAAGTGTATAGAAAGGAAGGTGACCTATTCTAAAAAATAAACCTCATTTGGTCATATTTCGTGACAGTATCTTTTTCAGCCAGTGATAATTTCTTAACCGGCCTTATACATATATATTTATATTTTTTGTGGCCTTGTTAGGGGTCAGAAATAATGACACAAAAAAGGAATTCAGTAAAAATAATACATTAACAAAGAATAGTAATACAACATATACAAAGGAGGTTACCATCGAGACTGTTTTGGTCTGACTGCCAGGGCAGTCTGCTGGAATATTGCCTTCTGCCTAAAAGCAATACCTTCTGGGAGAGTTCAGGCGTATGTGGGTGAATTACCATAACAAGATTGAACCCTTTTATTCTCCAGCTGTGGGTTAAATAATATCACTTTTATTCTTCTATAAGGATGGCTTTGGCATGAAATAATCCAGGAAGATTGATATACTTTAAACAAAGAAACCGAGCCAATCTATCTATCTATCTATCATAAAATTTGATGAATTCATTCAAGTCAGAAAAGTTGCATGAATATAGTCTTCACTGCTACCATGGTTTTGTGGGCCAAAAACCGTAACTATCAGAATTATCTTTTCGTTAAGTCCGTTAATGTTTCACGTCAAGCACGTAATCCTCAGACAGTAAAAAGAGAAAAAGTAGCTATATATATCATAAACATTTTTGACTGCTTACAACTATTTTTATGCCGGAAAAGTATACTCTGGAATTTTCTGATTCACACAGAATGGGTTCGTTAATCTCCGGATAAGAATTCTGTTCATATTTTGAAAGGTAAACTAATAAGTGTCTGCACAATCGATAAGACAAATGTATGAAGTATGTCGATCGTTATGCAGGAAGGTTAGTTATTTGCTAAGATTTCCTTAGTTCTAGTATAAGTCTAAAAGTATGGACCACGCAGTGAGAACCGAAATCATGAACATAGGTCTGCTAATCTAATTTACCTTTTTTAGAAATTTTTCCGTGAAAAATTAACCAGGTTTCAGTGAGAAATAATATGACATTTTTAGAAAATTTCTTCTTTTTGAACAAAATGTTTTATAAGCGATGACGGGATTTTTGTAAAATGTTTTTGTGAAATATTTTTTCTAAAATGTTTTTGTAAAAAGTTCATGCAATTTAATGTTTTTTCTAAAATGTTTAAAATTTAATGTTTTTTCTAAAATTTAATGTCTAAAATTTAATTTTTTTTCTAAAATGTTTTTGTAAAAAGTTCATGCAAAGAAATGAGCTGTACAGACCTTCAAAGAAATTACCATTAAATAATTATCAAATTCAATGGCTTATTTCAGCGACGTGTCAACCTGTCTAGGGTTACCCTATGCATTAAGGTTAGGGAATTGCGTTCGTTGTATGTTCATATTTACATCTTCTGTGTAATTGTGTTATTAGAGTGCTGTTTTTGCCCATGTTTCACTTGTTTAAACATGATTTTTAAGCAGATTTATTTGACCCATAGATGAGACTCTAACAGATACTGTCACTTCGGGTCAGATTGGACTTTAGATTAATGGAAATGAAGGGGTTCTACACACTCCCCAAATCTTCTAAACTGGACCCTCAGCATTAGATGCAGTTTATTTTCATACTCAGGACTCCTCTTTTTTCGGCAGTTTACCCTACGGAAAGTGATACGATCAATAATTTCTAAGTCCAAAGTAGTGGATGGTAACAAATCTAAGTATCATGTTTCTAACTTATTCTAATTTATTGCATCCAAACGACGAAGAGTTTTGTTCTCAGCTTGTAAACGTGTAACGGTTATCATCATTAGAAATGGATCCGGTGACTTGCGTTCAAATCCTGAACGAAGATGATTTATTTCACTTTATGCTAATGCCCTTGAGAATGGCATGAATCAATCTCTTTTATCTACAATAGTAGTGTAGTCCGGGCTCCTTAGTTTTGGTACGGTAACCAATCTTGGAAAAGGAAAATGAATTTAAACCAGTCGCATCACGCTTAAAAATTTACCTTTTAAATTCACATCATTAGTACAGGGAATCTTCTCATCGTATTATCATGTTGATTTATTTTAACTAAAACAAATATGGTTAAAATAGGTGTGCATAGCATAGGGATTATTGCCATAGACGAGTCAAGTTCAAATCCAGAATGAGGTGATTCATTTTATGCAAATGCCCTTAGGAAAGCAGGATAGATAGGGCACTTTAGCCTTCGCACAGCAACCAGTCTAGAAGGAAAGCTCTGCTCTCTACTTTACTCTGCTTAGAAATTGACCTTATGTCAGATTCTGCTTCCGGTGGAGGGGTTGGATAAATACATACTTTGCACTACTTTGCCGGAGAAATGTACGAAATCACTTCTCTTCTCAACTAAAGTAAAAAAAAAAAGCCAATCGGAAGTGTTTATTCACAAAAAACGGAAACAATCATCTTGTGCATTTCCACAACGGGATTGGTCAGGTATTGTTCCATGCTGCAAGTAAAACTTTTCTTCAAAACAGCTGTACTCCGCTAAAAAAATTACCTTGTGTCACCACTTTCTCATAGCAGAGTAAATACATAATGTAACACACGATTGTTAGAGGCCATAAGATTCTTGGATAGTAAAATGAGATTTAAAAATGGTTTCAATCTATTTATTGTACAGATTTTAAAAAGCGTGTCCACCACATGGATTCCTTTGACACACAGTTGATGAATCTTACTTTTTGCTGGTGAAAATGATGAACTACACTGGTATATGAGATGTCTTGATCGCCTGATACTCTCCGAGTGCTACTCGCCGCAATTGCCTCCTTAATTGGGCGCACATACTCGGAATCTATACTTTTAGGCTTATTATATCATCAAGGTTCTTGCAAAACAGAGCGAAATTTCTTGAACTATCTGATTACTGTACTGTAATCAACCGTACCTTCATCTGCCCCATTATGGTCTGGTTCAAACACGTAAAGTATAAGTTTCTGAATTAGACTATGTTGCACTTTCATCTACAAGGTTTTCAAATCCCACAAAGTAATGCTTAACGTGCTAGCGCACCAACCACAATACTACGGCAGTCACCTTCTACGGCTTTAAACTGTGATATACACGGCACAAACAATCCCACATTACCAAAATACTTCTAGACTTTTGAATCATCCAACTACTTATGAGTTAATCAACTTCTTTATGAACTTAACTCCTTAAGAATAGACAGTAAGTTAACTCAAAAATCCAAGGGGAAAGTGGACGGGCCTGTTTAATTTCAATATTTCAACTGATTTTTTAACTAATATGCTGATGTATTTTTGCTGAACGACATTTAAATCGCTCCGGAATTTGGGGTAACATTCAGTAAAATATGCCAAGAATCTCGGCAAAATCCAAAGAAGAGACCTGGACTAAAAATTAAAAATGTCAACCGAGTACACACCCAGTTCTGCTGCCCAGAAGGGGTTCATTCGGTGTCTGCGAGATTTTCAAGTGTCCTCAAGTACCATTCGTCTAATTTTTGCTAAAGATTCTATTCTAATTAAAAAGGATGTCGGCTCGCTGGAGGGCAGACTATGGGAGTTGTGTCAGTATTGCGTTAATCTATTGAGAAAAGAACTTGTCTAGCTGCCTTGGAAATAAAGATTTGAAATCTTGGCTTTCTACCTGGGCTCAAACAAGAACCAGTGGCTATACGTCGGGAAATACACCAGTAACTCATTCACTGCATTGTTTAGGAACAGATTGATATATATATATATATATATATATATATATATATATATATATATATATATATATATATATATATCAGGCAGAAAAAACTTATATATATATATATATATATATATATATATATATATATATATATATATATATATATATATAAAAGTTTTTTTTCTGTCTGATGATTGCCATGTGAAGACAGCATTAAACCAGTTGTCGCAGATAAGCAACCATTCTATTAAATATGTATACAAACTAATGCATATTTATTTATCATTATCTAATATAATTGCTCTATTACAGACACTGAGCACTCTCCAAATAACTCTGCAAATGTCACCAAATGAGATAGTGACAACCATATATTGTTGAAATATATATATATATATATATATATATATATATATATATATATATATAAGAACAGACTGAGATTAACTGATAAATAATTACTAATATATACGATTTTGCTGTACCGGCTCATTGGTTTAGTGGGTAGAATCTTCGCCAATGGTCTGCGAGACCTAGTTTCCATCCCAGGTCACGTCATACCAAAGACTTTTAAAATGGTATTTTATACCTCTTTGTTTAACAATCAGCAATACAAGGTATGTATCGAGGGCAAAGTAGAGCAATCCAGGAAAAGGAGTAGCACCCTTCCCTACACCACGGTGTGGCAGTAATTGAAAAAGGAGCCTTCCGGCCTCCCTCGACTACGGTCGCCAACTTTTATATTCTGCTGAAAATAATAACATTTTTTAATATATGTTTAGTAAGAAACAGATTTTTAACAAAAATGTTTTCTGGGGTCTTTTTATTCATGAATGAGTTCTTACACTTGGTTTTATATCAGACAAAGCTTAACGCACCGGACTACAATATTGTAGTAAGCGAGATCGAACTCCAGTCGCGCTATGACGTTCACTTTCGAATTAATAACCAAGAAAAAAATATGAATACCCTTATCTTCCCCACCCAGCTAAGGGGTGAATTGTACCACTACTTTTCTTCTACACTTATGACTTTGGCATTAAATAACCCATTAATGTTGATATGGCATTAAAAAAAGAAACCAAACCCAACCTAAACTGAATACATTCCTATAGTAACTCTCATTTAAAAAATCCTTTTACAGACAGGTTTTTTTTACTCATAAAATATATTCTGCCCTCAAGCTGTACAAATCCGTATGTGGTATGTAATGATACTATTGTTGACATAGACGTTGCATAGCACATTTGTAGTATTTTCAAAATCAGTGGAAATTATTTCCTGCATTATTCTTGTTGCGTTGATATCAGACATTATCAGAATAATGCAAAGGCCTTGGTTGAGATAACGAACGCATTGCAGGACCGAATGTATGCATCCAGATAACGGGGAGACAACTCTGCATAAGATAACGCACTGATAGTCACCTTGTGCGAAAAAGCTGCTATCGTTGAAATCGCTGTCCTTGTAGACTACATCTAGCCGTGAGATGAGAGAAATCTTAAAAAAAAAAAAAATCTGTGTTACGAAGGAAAACTAAAGAAAATACGTTTTTTTTTTTCTTTTTTTCTTAGAAATGATAAAAATGATAATCAAATAAAAAGTGGAAGAATCAAAAAGAGATCAAAAGAGAAAAAAAGAATGGATGAATGAAAGAAAAAGAAGAACAATGAAAATATAAACGATTAAAAGAAAAGTATCACCAAAGGAAGAAAACAAGACAAAAAGAAAGAAAGGAGAACTTTTTAGATCAAAAGACAAAATAAATAAGCAAATAATGACTAAGAATTAAAGGAAAAAACTTTCAAAAAAGGACTTTGAGACGGTAAATGAAAAATTAAATAGAAAGAAAGAAAGAAAGAAAGAAACAGCATAAAAAGAAACCAATAAAACCTAAGAAAGAAAGAAAGAAAGAAAGAAAGAAAGAAAGAAAGAAAGAAAGAAAGAAAAATAAGTTAACCTAACCATCACAAGTCAAGTAATTCTAGAAAGAAAAAAATCCAAAAAATGTCGGTAAATAAAAAGAATTTAACTGAAAATACTGAGTGAAAAACTGCTTAAATAAAATGTTTAAAGAATTATTAAATTAGTTAAATGCAAAAAAAATCGAAGCTAAAATCAATACCCGGGGATTTTAGAAGCGGAAAAAAAAGTTGGGAAATTAAAAAAATCCAAACAAAAAAGTTTTAAAAATGTCAGCCCACACTCCTTACATATTTAATGATACGTGTACACGTCATTGTCTATTTCATGCCTTCAGGAACCAATGGCTTGTTCTCGTTAATTGAAGAATTTCCAATGCTGACTTCCTACTCACCAAATACATATTGAATTGGCATTGCATTTTAAATGGAATCAATTGGGATCAGTCTAAGTAAAGTTAACTCTGATGTCAAATCAGCTCTACGTTTTTTTAGAAAATTGACCTTGTGACACAATCTGCCCATGGTGGATAGTTTAGGTAAATACATAGGTAAATATATAGGTAAATGCCGTTTTCTGACTACCAGTTGTGAGTCTATTCGATTATATATATATATATATATATAGTTAGATTTAGATTTGAGTTTTTTTTATTAGCATTTTCATGATCGTGAACGAGATGAACATGAAGAGAGTAATAAAAAACCCAACTCTAAATTCTTGTCTGACATCTTTTATAAAAATATTTTTATGAAATATGCTTAAAAGAAAATCTATTGGCTTAACACTCATGCATATTATTTTTTTTTATCCACAGAGAGACTGTTTCCTGTATCACAACACTTCAGTGTGGCTAGACACGCGCGTCACTTCAAGCTGGGATCGATCCCCGCCTTTATATCATACTGATAACATACCTCTGACCCACCAGACGACTCAACTGCAGCTCAGGAATTTGCACATATCAAATATATTTGCACATATCCAATTATTTCAAGGAAATAGTGTTCTTACCCTAATCAAAGGCTATAGATGCTGTTGTTGTTTTTTAAATAAAGCAGGAATTTAGCATTTAGAAGACAGCCATAACATAATCGTCTCAGTCTTTATTTTCCATATGTAATTTCCCTTAGACAAAGCTAATCTTAATAAATATTCCTACATATACCCAAACAGAAAAGTCCAAAGTTGTCCAAGCAGTCTGGGGAAATGGTAATTCAAAAACAGACTCTACTAAGGTAGTTTCTTGCTCTAAGCCACATCCAGAAGGAACATTTAAAACTGAGATCTTTGGGAGATGAGCGAGTTGTCTACAAGATTATTCCGAAAACGCTGGTGCCATAGCGCAATCTGAGAAAAGTTTGACATTTCAAGGACATTTCTGACCCCAGGACTACTTCTGGGTGAGGGTTAGAACTTTTTCAACGAAACTGTGATCTATGATATTGATAATAGAGTTTGCTATATTTATAAATAAAGTGTTCAACATCATTGACTTAGTACGTATATATCTAAGT
Source organism: Sepioteuthis lessoniana (assembly GCA_963585895.1). NCBI lineage: Eukaryota > Metazoa > Mollusca > Cephalopoda > Myopsida > Loliginidae > Sepioteuthis > Sepioteuthis lessoniana. Next base: position 57,637,431 of record OY757916.1, read on the forward strand.
TAGGATAACATAGACAAA
>OY757916.1:57642448-57647448 GCA_963585895.1 Sepioteuthis lessoniana
CTTTGTATTAGATAGAAATAATAACTTGAAATCATATAATTGTGTATAAATTGATAGCATTAGATTAAAATACATGAAATCATAGAAAACAATTATCATTACAATCAAACTATCACGTTGCGGCATAAATAACCCTTAAGTAGATGATATGCCCTTAAACAAATAAACCAAACCAAACCAAACCAAACTGAACCAGAGGCAGACAGACAAACAGACGGACTGACAGAAGGATAATATATAACTAAAACTATTGGCTTTATATATTTATTTCTTTATTTATTAAGAGCAATTTAAAAACCTCGGAATAAAAATTTCCTGGAAATTATAAATAGTTATAAAGTGGAGTTAAATAAATATATGAACAGAAATTTTCAATATATAAGTTTTAAAGCCATGTCAACCCGTCTTTGGTGATTTTATGTCTACAGATTAGAAAATCATGTCTTGCACGTTTAGATACACATTTGTTGTGTAGTTTCTAAAGAGCATTTGAAGGGATGGATATACACAGTCCTATCGAATTCAAATAATTTTTAAGCCGATCTATTTGACGAATTAGACTACTACTCTGGCTTAGTGGGAACTTAAAAGTATAGAGAATTGTAAACCAAAGAGAAAATAAGTGTATGTTCAAAATGGCTCGAAAAACTTAAGCCAACTGAATTGAATGGCAACATCGTAGAAAGCGAACTCAAACTCATGTGGCATTATTGCGTTCGCTTTCGGACTAAATACCCTTTGGAAAGGTAAAAACCTCTTACTATCCCTTTATTGGAGGTTGCAGGTTCAATCCTCACTACAGGCAAGTAACAAATACAGGAATACTTAACACTTGTACCTGGTTATGGCTAACGGAATCAGAACAGTCGACCCCCGTGGATTCAATAAAGGATGTGGTTCGAAGTTCTGTGAAGGTTCCCGAGTCCGACAAACACCTAAAGAAGGCCGGAGGACATATCGGCCGAAACATGAGAGAAATAACAATAAAGATGAAGACAATAGCCCGAAAACCCTTAATGATGAAAATCAACTAGCTTCGTCTCAGAAATTTAGACAACTAATACCCCTTTATTGGTTCAATAGTACCACTACTGTGAGCTAGAGTTTTTTCTTATCTTATTGATAACCTGTCACATTTCTAGGGATATTTTGTAACCTTTCAAGTACATAATCTTGTTGATTCAGATTTCTTGCTTTTTCATTAACAGATTCTGTTCGATATTCTATCAGGACCAATTTCAAACCAATTAAACAGACTTGTTCTAATTGGGTCCCCGCGCACACGTTAAAAACGTTTTTCAAAACTTAAACCTATTAAAACATACCTACGGTCAACAATTTTACAAAAGAGACTAAATCATTTGTCGATGCTATCAATAAAAAATTACATTGCAAGAGCCACTAATTTTGAAATTATTTTGTAAACGGCCCCATCAACAATTTTCTTCCTTTTATTCACTTATTTATTTATTTTGTAGATCCCATTAACAATTTTCTAATTGGATCCCGCACTTCCTTAGGCCGGCCCTGTATTCTGTGATGACTAATATAAACTGTTTTCTCCGGAGAATAATTTATAAATATGTATTTATCCAACCCCTCCGCTACAAGAAGGAAGCAACACAAAGTCAATTTACCATCACCAAGCCCAATTATACCATTCATATTAATTAGACTTCCCCTTCCTTTTGCTGATAACTTTGAAACATTCTTCTTCGTATTTTGTAATGGGACAGTGTTCTTCAAAGAAGATGCCCCTTATGCCCTCAAGTTTGTCTCATCTGATCTTAGTATATTCTCCCAGAAGAGATTAGATTTATCAATATCATAATTTGCAAACGACGTGCTTTCAAATGAGAAAATGAGTCTTACGAGGTCGTTATGCTAGTAGATCTGTTTTAGGTTTGGTTTGGTTGGGTTTTTATGGCATATCAACCGATGTAGGTTATTTAATACCAAATCCGTTGGATTTTATGGCATATCAGCTATTGTAAGTTATTTACTGGCAAATCCTTTTTATACATATATATTAAAATATAGATGATTTGGTTGGGTTGTGTTTTATGACATATCAACCATTGTAGATTATTTAATGTCAAGTCTTTTTACACATATATATTGAATATATGATTTCTAAACACATTGTGTAGATAAGATTTTTAAACGTGCCTGAACTGTTTTTTTGTTTTTGTTTTTGTTTTTTTTTTTGTTTTTTTTGTTCAAAGTTAAATGGTTTCACTTATTTCTATCCAATACTAATTATTCTATTTACTATTAATCATTTGTTTGCACACAGTTTATTGTTTTTACATATTTTTTTGTACCATGAACAACCAATTAAACATCAGTCATTTGTTTACACTCAGTTAAATGATCAAACAGTTCTATTTCAAATAAGTCAGTTTAACGTTAGTACAGTTTTTAGTTTACCCACAGTTAAATGTAAAAAACAATTCTATTTGAAACAATTCAGTTTAGCATTAGTACACAGTTTAAATGTCAGACAATTCTATTTGACCCATAGATAGGACCCTATTAGGTGCTACTACTACGAGCCAGAGTGGACCAGGGAGCGATGACAATGAAACGGTGTCCCACATTCCCAAAAGCTCCAGCATTACTGAAGCCTCATCATCAGATTATTTAGTGTCATGTCCAGGACACTCACAGTGGGAAAATCTGCTTTATGCAGAGTTCTAATTATCGTATCTTGCTACTTTTAATCAAACGTCTTCCAAAGTATTAACTGCTTCGTCGGTAGTGACTGTAAAATATACCGACTGTACTTCTGCTGAGAGGTAAGAATGCCTCTCCATTGAGTGTCCTGGTTGTGACATTAAACTACATCTGATGGTGAGGATATAGGTATGCAGCTTTAGGGAACCCCTTTATTACCCTTACTTCATGGCCATCTCTGACCTGGATTAATAGTTTCCGTTCGGATTTCATCAATAGATCATATAGAACTGTTCAATCATTTTTAAGGATTATTATTAGTTATTTGAAGCCATACAGCCGTGTGCAAATTATTCAAATTACATATATTACATAAAATAGAATCACTAATGTTGAAGAGGACTACTTAAAACCATTTAATTGTGTGCAAATAAACAAACTCTAACAACTCGTTTAAAAATAAAGTTGCCTAAAAACTATTCTCTAAGAAATTATATATATATATATATATATATATATATGGACAATTTTTTTCCATTCACAAAAGATCTTACTTAATTAAAATGCAAGCTTGCCTTTTAGTCTGTTCTATGCGTCAAGGTGCGTCTCCAGGCAATCACATTCTATGTTGACCGAAAAACCATTTTGCTTGGTTCCGGCCTTTTTTATGGGAGATAGATTTGACCAGAGACATATTTGATTGGATGTTCCGCTGGTGCTATAAAGCCTCATGGATTTTTTCTTTTTTTTTTTTTCTTTGATGATTTTTTTTTTTCTACTGGTAGGTTCCTGACCACTAGCCGGTGGCTGATGGGCACCTCAGGTGGTGTAATGGTTAGCAAGGTAGACTAGCAAACCTACACGAGTGAGTTCGATTCTCATTGGGTGCCCCATTCATGCGGCCTTGTGCTGCATCTAAGCAAAAAGCTTAGTAAACTAACACTAGCTGGTGGCTGATCAACACAACCTGAGTCACCCTAGTGAAAGTGTATGATGTTAAAAGATCCGAAACACCGAATGAACTTGGGAAGAATTTCACTGACGATGTGGTCAGGGGCACCTGAAGGTGTATTCCTTGAAATATATATATATATATATATATATATATACGAACAAAATCATTTCATTAAATAACCTACATGGGTTGATGTGCCATAAACATCAGCCAACAAGCCAACTGACCATACAGAAATCTGATCTTTATGATAAAGCAAATCAGAAATTCTTCCAAGCTGTAGCTGTGTCAGTACTACTTTATGGATGCACTACTTGGAATCTCCTGAAACGCTTAGAGACAAAACTAGAAGGGATTTACACAAGGATGCTGCGTGCTATTTTAAACAAATCCTGTAAGCAACACCACCCAAAACAGCAGCTTTATGACCACTTACCTCCCTTCTCACCAACCATCCCAGTAATACAAACAAGACATGATGCGTACTGCTGCTGAAGTAACCACGAATTAACGGTTAAGTGTTTAAAATGGTGTTATGTTGTAGCTTAATTCTTACAAAGTTATTATGTACTGGCAAAGCTTGTATCGCTTTTACAATATACACCCCACTCTCATCAGGATCCTTGAAGGGCCTGAAAGTACTTGAGAACCAATTAATCGCGTAAGGTTTATTAGCCAATTCCGGCCGGATATTATTACATCCATACGGTGACTTGAAAGGATCAAAACAAATATATGTAGACAAAAAATGTCTATACAGTTTAATCAAATATGTCTTAATGAAGAAATGCAGCTCTCTCACACACACACACACACACACACACACACATATATATATATATATATATATATATATATAGTAGCGCTGTTACGTTCAATTTCAGACTAATACTCTTGGGAAAAATATGGATCCCCTTATCTTTCCATCAATGGGTTAGATAGTACCACTACTGTTCTTCTACAAGGATAGCTTTGGCATCACATAACACATGATGGTTGATATGCCATTAAAGAAAGAAACCAACCAAACCAAACTAAAACATGCTTAGTTCCCATCCCAAAAGAATTCCGTATTTAATAGCGTGAATAAATTTAGTGCAAAGGAAATCACTGCTTTTTCTAAAAAGAAAAAAATATTACTTTATCTATTTATTCAATATTCATTATTTATACATGAAAAAATAATAGTTTTCTGGTTTTTGTAGCATTGATTTTTGACATAACATTCTTTTATTTTATTTTGTTGTTAGTTATCAAACGCAAACTGGAGAAAGTTATATATATATTTATAACTGCTTCTACATAACAAAAAATATGACACTGTTTATAATTTCAGTCATAGCAATATACGTGTGTGTATGTGTGTGTG